>JAGDQP010046124.1:0-15403 GCA_022664845.1 Lepisma saccharinum
CGCGATAATTAAAACAAACAATCAGCTAAAATTAAAAGATAACAAACTTAATTATTGCTATAAATCTAAAAACAATGTAAATTCCGCGTTTATTGAAAAAAAATGAATATATGTGTGTGTATGCAAGTAAACCTAATTTGGAAAGCAAGAATAGAACATTAACAATTATTAGAACATATGTGTGTGTGTATGTAAGATTTAAAGTGTATCACGTGATGCTGTAACGTCACTCAACTAGGTGTATATAAGCGGGTCCCGAGCAGCTCTGAATAACATATCCGCCTGGTAATTAGGTTCGAACGTTTGTTGTAGAACCTATATAACCAGATTTTTGTATAACTTAACCTAGCCTAACTTAGATACATTAGTGTACTACCGAGGACCTTGTATTGCAAACGTACAAGAGAGAACAGTGCACATACGATCTTATTAGAATTGACGGCATTCTTAAGTGTCGGAAGGCGAGGTTAGTTCGACACATCAGTCATCACGACATCTACAACGCTCCACATTCATTTAATTCTGACTGGACTAGCAAATTTCTGCACGCTTCTCATCCTTTTGACCTTCAGCATATCGTTTATAATGTCGAATCAACAACAGCAAACTGGACGACATCATCTACCTCAACAAGTATCTGGCCTACCGTACCATGATCCACCTTCCTACTCAGCAACAATTAAAGTCAAACCACAAGGCAGACAAAAACGCAGTACTGACCAACTCGCTTCCTCATCAAACGACAGTTCCAGAAAGTCACCATCTTCACCACCATCTAAGAAAACCCATACTATGAGTGATTCTGAATCTGATTAAGACATGGAAACAGCGACTATGAAGACTCCTCTTCCGTCACCGGTACCATTTCATCGCACTCTTTTCTGTTAACGAAGTTTGATCTTACGTTACAAAACTTCAAACTTCTCCTTCCACAATTTCTTAAGTATGTACCAAGAGATACTATGAGCTGGATAATTCCTACCAGAAACGGCATTATTGTAAAATCTACTGATACTTCTTTAGCTAAAAGAATCCGAGATAATCATAGCCCGTCAATCTTTGGACCATCAGCGCAGTTCACACGACTCGACACTCCGCATACCACCGATGCTGTCCGTTGTTGTACGAGTAGTAGAGCTGTATCTAGCAGATGACGAAATCCAAAAGGAGCTCCAAACCGAAGGCCATATTCTTACTAAATATATTATGATCAAAACTAAAACCGGAGAATTCATCTATATCCTCACAACTCACTCACAAACAATCACAGACCTGCTCTCAGATGGTGCCTTCATATACCGGAGAAGATACCGTGTTTAACCCTCTCGTTCCCAAGTTCCGTTACCTACAAGATGTGAATATTGTCAGACATACAACGACCATCTCACCTTAAACTGTCCCAACAGACCTAAATGTGGCTACTGTACTGGGTCGCACACCACCAAAAACTGTTCAAACCTTAACCAACCACCCAATTGCAATACCTGTGGCAACCAGCACCCAATCTACAGCTACAAATGCAAAAACCGACCAGAACCTACCCCTGACCATGGACTAGTCTTACCACTCCGACCCTCAGAACCCAAACCATGCAACCCACCCATAGTATCTCCCTCACAACCCATTACCATTGACCAGTTTCTTTCATTCAGCACAATTGCCCTCCAAAATCTCTACCCCTTCCAAAGAACCAATGTCCTCAGTCAACTCCAATTTGCAGCACGTGCCGTTCTAAACATCAACCTGCAACCAATCTACTTAGGTTCCTACATTTACGTCCATACCAACCCACTTGAATCCACAGTGTGACAACACAGGTCCATACTGTAATATCACCTTCACAGTACTTCATGTCACCTTTCACTCCCATAACTACACTGTTTCCATCAGTGTTTAGAGTCGCCCCTGGGAAAGAAGATCCATCATCACTTGTCCGTATTAATGTTTGTAACGTGAAATTGCACTTCACCCCCCATTACTCATTAACCATCATCATTCATCCTTAAACCTGAAATATGATTATGAGCATAATGCTTATAATGCCCATGGTATAGAATGTGATTTGAATAAAATAAAGGTTAAATAAATATTGTAACCTCCCTTAGACCACCCCTAATCCTAAACGTCTTTCTCACCTATACATTCCTTCCCTATAGAGAAGGCGTAACCTAGACCTAGGTCTTAGGTCTCTCTCGCGAAAAAAAAACTCTGAATCAAAACTCCTCGGTCCTCGGGCCGAACCTTGCTCTCTGCTTGGTGTTTTCTTCTTTGGACAGCAGTCTGCTAATAAATCATTATTATCTTAAAACTTCTTTGAGTATTCTTTAGCAGGCTTCTGCTTATTACATTGCCTTATCGCCATACGCTTTATCCATCTTTATTATGATTCTCTCTTATTACCTCATTCTCCAACTCCAGAACGCCTTCAGTCAGGCGGGCCGGAGTTCCCATTTACCTTGTCCTGTGATTAAACGCCTTCAAACAGGTGGGCAACTACAATAGCTAAACGCCTTCAGACAGGAGGTCAGTGGTTCACAACCTATCTTGGTTTCGGAACACCTTCAAACAGGCGGGCCAAGGTTATTAACCCATTCTAAAAGGAACTGAACGCCTTCAGACAGGCGATCAGTTGTTTTCCTTGCTTCTTCACGCCTTCAGCTAGGTGAGAAGGAGTCCTCAACCTTCCTTGGCATATTGCACGCCTTCAGACAAGCAATCGTATACTACTGTTCCAGGTAAGCGGGAGGCTTCAACCCATCGTAACAACGGTTGCGCGCCTTCAGTCAAGTGGGCAGTCGTTTACCTTGCTTTTGTATGCCTTCAGACAGGTAGAGAAGAGAACTTATACGTCCTTTGTATAGTACATGCCTTCAACCAAGCAGGCATATACTACTCATTCTCTTTTCTTAGCTTCCTTTCTGCATGTCTTCATGTGTAATTACTAATAAAGATTTTGCCTTTGAGCATTTAAAATAGTGTTTGGTAATCCCACACCCAAAAGCCGTTGCAAAACAAAGTTTTATTATATTAAGTATCTTAAATATACAAACTCCTGGGGCGCTCTCCGTCTCGTACATTACAATGTTACATACTTTGTGCTGATTTTACACAAACCTACACATTTTGCAACTTTCTTTCTGAAATTTGCTTTTCAACTGCATTAAAAAATCTCCCACAGGGATTCAAGATTTTTTTAGCATAAACAGGGGATTTCAAAACATCACGGAAAAAACTACCTCACCAGATTCCTGACATGAAAATAAGGAAGTACAGACAATGGAGGAATTAGAATAGAAGAAGATGCCCTGTGAAATTAAAAATATCCGTTCGTCAATCTTGTAGTGCGGTCATCCGCCACCTTGCGTTGGGAAATAAAAACACGAAATTCCTATTGTTTTATGTACATTATACAGATAATATTTACATGAAATTCTAAATCTGATGTTGTTACACTTACATTTGTTTCTTAGGGGAACATTTAAATTCACTCCAGGTGCGCGTGAATGGAAACATTCTAGCAGAATAAACACTGCAGGATGAAAAATATCTATATATGTTGCCGTTAACTGTGTAGGACTGCTGATTACCAAGATAAAAAGATCCTCGAAAAAACTGATAACGCAGGATCGTTTTATATACTTTATGTAAATGACATTAAAACCAGTAAGTACTGAAGAAAAGACAAGGAAGTAATATTAAATATGAACCTAGAAATTCACAATATTGCCCACATTTAACAAAGTTATCCAACACCAAACCACCGTAGCTAAGTTATAGTAGATCATTGGCTTAGCAATTGCAAGTTTCTGGGAACGATGCCAACAACCGCCCATTGTAAATCAGTTTTTGTTTTGGTTACAACGTGTAAATGCCGGGATTGTACTTTCCCCAACCCTTTCCCGGGCTGCATAAAAATTGCCTAAAAGGCCATAAATAAATGAAAACCCGTCAAAATTAAATGTGAGATTTTATCTATTTTATTAAGCAGAAATAATAAAGTGATAGGTCCATTCCCGTGGAGTTAAGTTGTGGGTTGTGAATGCGACTGACACAGCTTTATGGGTTCTAAATCCGCCTAGGGCGTGAATTTGGCACTTTCTTGTCCAAATGCCTTCCAAGTCATTAAATTGTCCTTCATTTATTACCTGCATTACGCTCATTATACCTAAGTTAAACTTGTATATATATGCGCACATCGTAATAACTTAGATAGTTTGGTTACTAATTCCGGGTTAAATTTCGTTGAGGGATAAACAAAAAAGGTAAAATTATAAGATAAGAGCATTTGGAATTCGTTAAGATTGAAAAAAGATGTCAGCGTTGCCGTCTAGAATTAATGGAGAATAAAGCAGAAAAGTCGGTGAAGAAGACGGAAGTATTTGCAGTAAGGAAAGGGCGGGAATTATAATATATGGATGAGACAAAACCTGACTTTAATTAACCCACCTTCGCTTACTCGGCATTATTTTGTGCTTATGCATGAATTTTCTCCCGCGCGATATCACCTTTTTTCGAAACGTGCGAGAAGGGATAGCGTTCGAAAAGCTTCGTTTATTTCGAAAATATTTGCTACCATTTAGTATCTTGTACACCTGGCATATGACGTGCAAGTCTATAATTGACACATTAGTGAATCGTAGATTAACTTCCATTTAACGCGTGAATGTTTGGTTTTGTGATTAAAAATACGAACATGTACACAGACATATTTGTAAATGCTTATAAGATATAGATAGTATCGCTCTACACAGAGAAGAATATCTAAATTTCCCAAATTGAACATCGAAATCTGCATAACGATAAACAATAGGTTTTCCCTAAAGTATATACAATATAATCTGACATTTTCTTTAGTCAGTTTTCTTGCAATTAAATAAGAACTATGAAAAAATCAAAGCAGTAATTCATCTCTTTAAATTCTCGAATTGACACATAACGGCATAATGAAGAGTGCAGATTTTTTTTTTTGTTTTTCAATTTTCTCCCTGCGATCAATTTGTATCAATATTTTATATTTGAATAGAAGTTTTCTCTTGCAATTATCTGTGAAATGTGACATTGGGAGATTTCTTGTACCAGTTTCTACATCCAAATGAAACACAACTCGTATTCTCGTAACCATGTTAAAATTCACATAAAAGACACAAAGAATGAACTGATTATTTTCACGTCTACGAATACAGTACTTCAGTTTTATTTCTAACGTAATATGGCGGACAGCGATACATAGAACTGGGGCGGCGGCCATTTTCGGCTTCAATTCGTTTTCGAAGTAAGAGTGGGAAAGGGCGTCTCCTTCTAATTTAATCCCTCCAAGGTATAGACCACCCGAGGGGGCACAAATGCTTTGTTTCGGCGCTATAGGCTGCCTCAAGTGTGCGAAAATGAAATCTAGAAGTTGATATTGCCAATACCATTAACAGGACATCTGAGGCGGCACTCAAAATCTTCAAACCTGCTCTGTCCAAAAATGTATATTACAAAATTTTGCAATGGATACGAAAGAGGTTCCCCAAAGGAATTAGAAGATTCCCAGACATTCTTTGGAATAAATGTAAATTGAAATAAGCACGATAACTAAGTGCAATAAGCACTTGACCCAATAAATATCGCCCATTAACAACTTGTAACATGTGATGGTCATTTTCAGGGTACAAGTACAAATCCTTTCTGATCGGTGGGGAATCTATGACCGTAGAAAATATTGTAAAATATCTGATTGCGAATTATCACAATCATCATTAGATCATCATTGTATATTTGAAAAGATATGCAACTGTTTATGTTTATCCTTGCATAAATATTTGGTTTATTTATTTTACGTAAACTACATAAAATTATGGCGAAACACCTAATAGTGTACTGTGAATAATAAATGTGTTAGTGAGGTGAATTATCAAACATTTATTAAATCGCCGCTGTATGTATGAAAAGATAAACAAAGGTAAAGGTTTATCCCTGCAGAACATATTTCGTTTATTTGATATTTCATATTTTACCTTAATTACATATTACTCTATATGTTTCATTAGTTTTTGTTGCAAATTTATATACAAATTTCGCTATATGATACTACATAAAAATCCTAGCTCTACTAATGACATTCAGGAAGTGACGTCATTTGTTTCAGAGCAAAGATTACCGGTAGGTAGTTAGTTCATGGTATTATTCGTTGTATAGTTTTTAACGCTATATTTGGAACTACAAGAAACTAATAAAGTAAAGGCATGTAGTGAGAAACGAATAGACATTGTTGACAAATTTTAAACTCATTTTTTTCTCGAAACCTTGGTGACGGAGGTTACTTGAGCCACACCAAGCAAATACTAAGATATTCTTTAAAAAAAGGTCCTGTTCGATTCTTTTTCTCATCCTTTACTCTAGCCTATTCCGGCCTGAGTCAAATGTTGACTAAACCGCTTAAACCAAATTAAAAAACTCAAATTCAAATTTAATATATACTTTTCGCTCTGAAACATTTCAGACTCGGGCCAGGATAGAGTGGAGAGAGGATGTTGGAAGGTAGTTGGGAGATGGCCTATTTAGTACGTATCGGCATTTGCCTGATGTGATTTAGGAATAATCCTGAAAAAATCTGTTAGAACCATCTTTCTCAGGACCTTCCGATTACTAAGCCAACTGAGCTACGGCCGCTTGATAAATCAAATTTGAAAAATCGATTTTGTGAACAAGAACTTCTGATCAGGCAGGCGCACATACGTTTAAAATATGTTTCAAAAACTGAACTCTATTTGGATTTGTAATATCCTTCAACTTACAGCTTGAAATCGTCAGCATACATTTTAGCATTTAAACAGACATAATTTAGCACACCGTCATAATTTATCATTTTTAGCGAATTGGTTATAAAAATTATAAATACTAGTGGTCCGAATTCCGAAACAAGATCTTTGTGGAATATTATTTCTAAGTAAACCAGATGAACCTAATGTTGGTTATTTTTTCTGATTTTTATCTTAAATGCTTTATATTATACTTTGAAACTATTCAGCAGATTTAAGAGATATTCCATTACTTCATAATTTTTGTAAAAGTAACTACTGACTGGCAGACGCAAATCATTCTGTAGATCTGTCCCCTAGTATTGAAGGATTTTGAGATTTTCTGTGTAATCTACAATAATAATGATAATAATCATAACTTGGGTTAAGACAACGTTTATAAAACTAACAGGTTCCTTCAGATGTGACGTCATTAAAGTTATTAAGGATGTTACATGTAGAGGATATACCCAAAATTAAAAGAAAAACTTAATCTGATCGATAAAACATCATTCTTCGCCATCTTGATATGCACAACCGTAATTTAGGAGAGAGATCTTTAGTGATAATTTGAGTATTGATATACCAATTTGGTTAAACCGAGTATACTATTAATTAACCAACACAAAAAAGAGTAAAGCCTCGGTATTACAAGTTGATCACTTTCATTTCAAGTTTTTACCAGTCTTTTAAGTTCTTGTTGCACATACCAGGATGGCAGACTGACATTATTACGTTCAGATTAAGGTATTTTTAGTCTTGGCCTATCCCCTTCTACCATCCATGGAAATTTCAATGACGTCATACGTACGAGACAACCTGATACTTCTACAAACGTTTGTCTTGAGGTACTTGCAGTTATTTTCTAAGCATAAATGCCTTTGAATATGGCAACATTTCACCTAATAAAGTCAGTATTTCATACAGCTTATTGGCCATGGAATTACTTCACATTTCTTTACCAAGAGCTCTTAAAAAGAGTGAACATAAACATAATTATTTTATTAAATGACTATCGAATATTAGTCCCTAACTAACCTTGAATCTTGTAGAACTCTTGTTAGTGCATCCAGCAAGCTTTCGTTAGTCAGATTACTGAAGTCCAGTTTGATCCCAATCCCAAGGCTGGCTACTTTCTGCATGTTAAGCTCTTGGTCTGCAAAGATTGGGATGCCTACAAGTGGCATTCCATGGTAGAGAGCTTCCTGAGTACTTAACAGGCCTCCATGGGTTATGAACACACGAACATTTGGATGACCTGAAAATATTAATAATTATTAATAGTTGTAGGAATTTTGCATTGTACAAAAATAATAATAATTACTTTTTGAACCATATTTTACACGTTTTCTCTGGAAGATTCTTACTTTTGGGTATAAGAAGAATAAAAAATATGTACAGGAAAAATTGACAGCTCATCATGTCAACCTGAAGGGGAATTTTCTATTCTTATTGTGCGTAAGAATTGACAAAGTTAGTGTGTTCTTTCTTGTAAACTTACAAGGAACACTCCCGAGATGATAAGCTGGCACAAGCGCAATTCTGCGCGCAATCGATGGCCCACTAATACTAACCAAAGAAGCGTCATACAAGTTTTTACGACCCGCACTCAAAGCATCAAGGAGATATAAGCAAAAAACAAAAAAAAATGTATGAAGCCGAAAACACATTCCATGCCGAATCAAGACAGTTACCAACTCTTTTCAACCCATCTATCTCAGAATTGAATGAAATTTAGGAAACTGGATATGTTAATGGAACTTAAACACCTAGTACGGGTAAAATAGGATTTGGAAAAAGACAAAATTCAATTCATTAAACTGCGTTTATAACTTCGCCTTGGGAGTAGAATTGAAGATCTAAAGAACCTCCAAAATTTGAAGGGGTGGAACACTGTATGGACTAACCAAAGTTAGCCCAGAATATAATTAGGATTTTGGCTACTTAAAAAGCAAAAGCATCAAAGTAAAAATATAAACGAGAGGTGATTACCTCCAATCTATTTACAAGCAATAATGTTGTCAAAAATGTATCATAAAAGAATGCATGATAATGTAATAAAAACCAGGAACTAGAAACACTGATGTTTGAAGAGCGACACGCACTATACAATGTCGAAAGATACCCAGCATCTCCACCCTGTGCAAGTCACTGGGAATGGGACTTGACGAGCCCTAAATCATACGTAAATTGGGTTGTTAATTTTGTTTATGTAGCTCTGCTTGTCATTGAGCATATCAAGCTGGTAGAGAATTTACTGGGGAAAAGGGAAAATAAAAAAAAAATGAAATTTTGCGAAACAAGTCAAGTGAGATGATATTTTCTATATATTCTCCAAACTTAAGCGAATTAACGAACTTCAAGGTCGATTGAATCATTCCTTGTCGAGATATGATAGGTTTCATTAAGAAAACCTGTGAAATCATAGACCTACACTTGATTGTTCAAAAGTAATTCAATTTATTTCGCAGATCATTAACTTTCGTTCATCATCATTATTATCACTTGAATAATCATCATAATTCATGCTAGAATCATTCATTCATACTTCTGTTGAAATCAGATTCATCTTCAGCTACGTCAGGGTCCTCAAATTGTAGGATATTGGCATTCTCATCAGGCACTGGAAGTTCAGAGCCATCGACTTCGGTGTTGCTGCATGTTCAGAGTTCCGAACATTTGACACCACTTTGGCCGCTACTGTACTGTTGAGTCGAGTAATTCCCTTACATGTGCTAGAAATCAATTTGATAATTGCATCAGGGGTAGATTCTTAAGTTGTTGTAACAGGTTCAAGTTCATCGCCTCGACGAATCCAACCCCACTCTTCTGGATCTAATTTGTTGCCGAACCACTGTTGTACTTTGTAGTATGTTCCGACTGAGTGCTGTGCTTCGCTCGTAGAAGTGGGAGGTAGGGATTCCAGTCTTCACTGACTTTTGAAACAAACTATAGCGAAGTTCATCAAGCGTGAGGTTATCACCCTTTGCACCATACAAGAATAGAAACAGACATTAGCCCATATTTTAGACCTCATCCGCAGTGGCATTCTGTTTGTTGAATATTTTGAGATATTCCTTTAAATCACTCAGTTGCTACTAACTTTATAAGTTGCTTTGTACCTTTTCCATGGATAGTACTGGTCGCATCGTACCAGCTTAATGCATGGGCTGGTAGAATGTAATTTTTCACTGCTGTAAGTTTTGAGAGGAAAATACTTTCGTACTATTTTTGGTTTCAGTAGACGTATAGGCCTGTCTGGTGAACCAAGTACTGTCATAATTACCATGATATCAAGATATTTAGTGACAACAGTAGGCAGAAACGTTTCGAATTGCTCTACAGCTGTTTGAGCAATGAGGACATCTACATCACCAGCAGAGCGTTTCACTTCAAAATAGGAACCGTTCTTGATTTCCATAAACTGGTGTGGAAATGTGGGGAGAAATATTTGTACCCATGTTAATTTTCTTTGCGCTGTCTGGGTCATTATAACCAACAAACAATATTAATATTCGCTGTGATTAAAACCTTCTTCTTCAAGTAAATTACATAGAAATTGCAGACATCAAGATATGTATGACAGTTGTTTCTGTTTCACTTCACAAGATGCAGTAACCACCATCGATGATAAGGCAATCTGTTTTGTTCAAATTCTTGTTCATCCACACAGCTAAATTTTTCGTACAAAGCTGATTTAACGTTTTTGTTTCATACCGGAATTGGTAAGAAGCGATGGAGGATAAGGTGCATCTCGTACTTGAAATAACTCAACAAATGTTCTGTAACATTTCTCCAAACAAGCATCCTTTGGTATAGTATCATAGGGTCAAATGTTTTGACTTTTTCATTGACCTTGACTGAGGAGTTAACTGCTGCAAGAGATCGGACGTAATTACTTCTTCTCATTTTGCTATCTGCGAATGTTTTTCACGTTAACTGAATCATAATATTTTCACTAATCTTTTTAGAAATGTGACAGTTTATAACATCAGTACCGGTGGTGCCTGTCCCAAGAGCTACTTCAACGCTTGTCGTATTTAGTAAAAGGATTAGTCAATTCCAGTATCTGATGTTATTTTTTAACGTCACAGTTGTCTCTCTTTGTGCGAGTTTCCCGAGCATCTGCATGTTGTTGAGATGTAATGAATCAAATACCTGAAAAACCTTCAAGTGCTTCTGTTATGAGCAGAAATGCCGGTTTTGTTAACACATATGAATTCACGATATCATATGTAGAAGCTCTTTTAACTATACCACCCATCCCTTTGAACTGTCAATTGGCAGTTTGCTCAATGAATCAATAATTCGTCCGCTTGATACTGTACATTTTTCAAACCAATGCCTCCATCACTACATGCTCTATACAGTACTGTTCTCTTTGTCTTCAACATGTATTTGTGCCTTATAAAATAGCCGGTATTTTTCAATAGTCGTGCCCAGAAAATTTTGGAACATGGAAAGAGTTGGAATCGATAGTATAATTTTCTATAGACAAATATGTTGAGAAATCTGTCTCTGTCCAGGAGAGTGTGAATACTATTTATATGTTTTAGTATCCCGGGTGAAATTATGTAACATGCTTAGTTCCGCCTCCTGGATGGTCTGTGAGATAGAACAATACAGCACCCCCACAAAAAATAGTAATCTTGTTCCTCATATTTAATTTCTGTTTAGCCTCGAGACTAATTCTGGAATTTAAATCCAGAGCTTGAGTTTTTTGCGGGTTTATAGGTAACCCTGCTGTATTTTGCGAGACGTTCAATAATTTATATATTGCTTCTATTTCCATATCCGTTTGGGCCATATATACAAAGTCATCAATATAATTTAAACAGCATAATGGATTTTGAATTAATGATATTTCCATTAATTGTTGGTGTATGGCTATTAAATGGAACACCATTATCAGACGGAACATGGGACTGCATGCACACCCCTGGAGTAGCCCCTACTCAATTTAATTCTAGGTCCGACATGACCATTTACTGAAATTTTGACATGTCTTTGTCTAAATATCCAGCTTAATAATTTTATAAATAACTCCGGTATATTCATGTCTCGTAACACTTGCAAAAGAAAATTGTGGTTCACATGATCAAAAACTCTCCTGGAATCTTGCTTAATCATAATAAATTACAATACCTCCCCTCCTCTCGAGTACAATAATAGATCTCTGATCGCCGTCAAGTGTAAATAACTAGGAAGCATTCCTCTTATAGCACTCTGATTCTGATGGAATAATTTAGGCACCAATGGTTGTAATCGATTCGCGATGATATGCATAAGAATTTTCGTATCACTATTCTGCATGTGTATTAACCTACAGTTGTCTATAGATACCTCTTCGTTTCTTATTTTGCTATCAAAATGCCAATAGAATAAAAATTTCAGTGTCTCTCCCATTATTCTCCCAGGAGTTAAAGACTTTTTTCTAACTCTATGGATACTTGTCCGCTATATTTCTCTAAGCACGGTCCACAGAAGCCATCGAGTTTGGGTTTATGACTTTTATAACAGTCTTAATTTCTTCTGTTGTAAAAGGGAAGCACAAATTTGCCCCGTCCTCCTGAGTTATTTTCGGCAAAGCTGGAATATCAAAAGCAACCAAAATGTCGACCTTACTCGTGTCCTGCTCTTTAAATGTGTTTTTATATTGTTCTTGTATGTCAGCGTAAACTTCCTGGTCTTTGAACACCCTAGCCATTCTCATACCGAAATCGTTTAATATAATTTTGTTCCCGTTTTTTATTATCTCTTATCATCGCTTGTAATCCGAAATTTTCCGTAATACCACATTTATGTAATGAATTACGTTTAGTTAAACCAAAGTCTCTGATTATGTAACAGATGTATCTGGTTTCGTATTAATCGTACTTTGATTAAACAATTATTATCATTATAAGTTTTCTGTGCATATACCTGTAACAACTCCTCATAATGTGTTAACATTTTTTATCCATATAATATGACTGTACAAAAATCTTGTATTCGTGTCGGAACACCTTTTTTTTTTAAAATGATTTAAGTAAGTCTCCCCTGCCTCTATCGAACTTGACGGCCTCCTGCCATAACACTTCCGACAAATGTTGGAATCGTACGTCTTCCAAATATTCCGCGTTGAGTCTCCATTGATAGGTCGGATGTAACGATAGGGAAATTTCCCATTTGTATGTTACTATCAGTTTCGCATGATCTGACAGAGTAATTTTAACGCAATTAATATTACGTAAATATCTACTCATCTCCTGACTACTAAAAATGTAATCAACCTGGCTTTTTTCATAGTGATAAAAATATGTGAATAATGTTGTCGTGGGAAGAAATTTTCCATACATCAATTAAGTTATAAGTATCTACAAACTGTCTAAAATACATGTTATACTTTCTTTTCCGGCCTGTGGTAGTTTGCTTTAAATTATTTATTTACGATGATCTACTACTGATGATAAATATTAAGATGACAAGAATTTCTCATATGTTTGTGCTTTAGATTAGTATATATATGTCATGAACCTACGTTTCAAATGATTATGAAGCCCATCGGTTATTAAAAATGCTTATACTGTCTGTCCTTATTCATATATGAGATAAGCACCATAAATACCATATTCTGATACATTACCGTCAAACGGGGTGACTTGAGACAGATTTTGAATGTTTAATCAGGTTTAGTCACTTTATATTTCGTTTTCGAAGTGTATTTGATATGGATTTGTGCAAATACTCATTTATGATTCGATATATGGTATTAACAACATTTAGACTATTCGTCAGAAGCACATTGGTTATAAATTGAAACGCATTGTCTCGTGTCATCCCCTTAGCTGGGGTGACTTGAGACATAAACGTAATTCGTTGGTTAGTCTCAAACGATGTGGCTATGGGGATTATTGAGACAGAAATTGGGCATTTAAATATTTTTCCAATATTACAAAGATGTTTTTAAAGTACAAAACTTCAAAAATGTAAACATACAGTATGACATTTGGTACATTAAAGTTATTGAACTTACACACTAGAAAAATAATTTTCAGTAAACGTGAACAAATCAAACAAAGTGGCGCGCCCTAAGACTGTAGATAACTTCAACGTGCTCACAATATCTTGCACATGGAAGGAGGATACGTCCTCTATTGTTGTATATATGTAAACTCCTTTCACCTTTGCACTTTCTTTCACAAAACTTGCGGTCACAATATCTCCCTCGATGTTAAAATTCTGTCTAGAAATAGCAAGCGACGTCCTTTTCTTGGTTCAAAACTAACAAATACAAATTCTCCAGTTTGATAACAATAACTGGTATCTTCTCCTGAAACATCTGTGTCTGCATTTGTGACTTCTTCTATAATTCTATTGTTGCTGTTATCTTGCAGTTTGTTCGAGCGGGTGGCGCAGGTTAAACTTCAACTGTTTGGATGGCAGACACGTGTGCAAGTAGTGTAACCCAAGACAAAGGGGGCGTTCGGAGTCAATTCCTATCTCCTAACTCCTACTCCCTGTAGGAAATATTAAAGGTACCTTCGTTTCTTGCTCCGAAGGAAATTGTTTCGTACATCCTTCGACAGGCGCGACATCTGTTGATAAATGTGAGAAGAAATCTTAACTTCCGTTATTATATCCATACGTCGATTGGTACTGTAAACATATAGAAAAAAATCGCAAAACACATTTATTCCCCCATAGTAACAATTACAGGACGCACAACAATAAATTAGTATGATTCCAAAAACACATTTGGTTAGAATGTTGCGTGCTATGTCCGCCAGAACTTTTTGAACGCATGTGAAACCCAAATTGGTGAGTGTGTATTTAGGTTTTCACGATTTGCTCTATTTAACGTAAAATATCTAATGCTTTTGTAAAGTTGGAGAGGTAGCATCTCCCTATCGGGGTTCTGGCGGAATTACTAGCCTTCATATTCCTGCAACATTCCTTCACATGTAAAAAGCAATGCATCCCTGTGTGTTGCGTTTAAAACAAACTGATGTGTAATGCTTAAGTGGTTTTATATTTCGTGTGTACTATGTACAAAGGCCCAAATGACCTTTCAACGTTTTTGAATTACCGAGAAAGAAAATCAAATAACAGTGGTGCGTTGTGTGTTATATACTGTGTACAAGGGTACATTATATTTTGCATTTATCTTGCGAAGCTTGAAATATCACGCTAGCATTAACACCACAGAGAAATAAGAGATTCCTTGGATAAACTTTACTTTATGGCCCGCATTTTCCGCTAGGTATTGAAGAATATGTACGCTTTACGTCACTTATTACTTTACCACTAATTGTCGCAGACAATTTTATAAATATCTAGTGACAACTAGCAATCCATAAAGTATTACGAAAAGCTATGCCATTATTTCGTTAAATACGCAGTTGAGTTGATCAACACCCAATAAACAAGGAAGCATGCGGAGGAATTCTTATGGCGATATTCCGTGTCAGGGTTCGATCTGCTATAAATTACGAAGGGATGATCCTAAAGCTAGTGGTTGCTGGTAAGTTTCAAAATATTACCTTAATGGGTAGAAATACAAAGATTTTATCCCTGGTTGGGATGATATTCGGAATCAACAACCGGTGATAAAATACTCACGCACCAGGGAAGATCCCCGA
>JAGDQP010046126.1:1396-15403 GCA_022664845.1 Lepisma saccharinum
AAGCCTTCAGGAGGCTATTTAATGCAACGTTAAATAAATCAGCTGATTACAAACAAGAAAATTACTTTTGGGGGTCGCCGTGCAGAGGGCACTGTACAAATGGTTGCAGCATCAAAATGGTTGCGAAACGCTTCGTTGGATCGATCCCTGCTTATGCCATGTGCGCTTTCTGGTGGACAAACACCGTGTACTCTTTGGCGGATTTAGTAGAGATACACTGGAGGGAATAAAATTCATTTTATGGATAACAAATTCAAAAGCTATCGTTTAGAATGAAACATTTAAAGTCTCTCAATATTATTTAGGGCCATCTATAAAACCGCCCATGCATGTGTTTTCTCGGGGTTCTCCCGTTTTCTCGCACTTTCTTCATTCCACCTATTTTCCCATTATCCTTCATCCGGGCACAGCTAAAATTGACTAAAAGGCCTTAAAACTAAATTCAAAATTCAATTTAAATTCAATTTTATGTATGCACGCACTGTCCTGTTTTGTGGAAACAGAAGAGAAAATGGGACACGAGTTTTATCTCCAAAGAATAATTCCCGAGATTGGCCTTATATAAATATTTGTTTTTGGCGTGACAATGATACAAATATAATGATATTATTGTTCGTCGATGTGACAACTTAGCAGTGAAGGTAGAATATTTTTCTGGAAGTCAAAAAGTAAAGCATCAATTGACGTGCACTTTAAATTTTCTGTATAATGTAAAATAATATTTGTTATTTGAGGTTATACCTACATATACTGGCACACCATACTACAGATATAGGACTTTAATAAAAAAAAATACTGGACAGTTAAGAAAAGTCCAAACATAAGTTCAAGTTTGTGATGTTTTATTGAACAGAGGGTTTCGGAGACCCCTTTCGGTAACTTGCAGTTTGGTCTTGTTGTTATCGCATTGAGAAACTAATTCAGAGGTCCCGAGTTCGAATCACGGCGGGGCAACAATTCCTTCTTCTTATTTCGTTCAAAATGTAATTTTCTAAGTTCAAATTTATTATTAATAACTGCTTTCTTGCATTTTTCGTAGCTTATATACAGTAAAGTTAGTGAACAATAAAGTTACCCTGTTAACGTGGAGTTTTGCTACTAAAAGCTAGGATGTATATCAACCCACCAAAGCAGGATGCACACCTAGCGAAGTGATCCCAGGTCACGGTGCGTCCGAATTGATCTGGGCCGCGTGAGCCAAGGAGGGGGGGTAAGCCACAAGCTAACGCCGTGTATACATAAACGTGTTGTTTACGCACAAGGCTTGCTAACTTTTT
Source organism: Lepisma saccharinum (assembly GCA_022664845.1). Lineage (NCBI taxonomy): Eukaryota > Metazoa > Arthropoda > Insecta > Zygentoma > Lepismatidae > Lepisma > Lepisma saccharinum. Next base: position 2,674 of record JAGDQP010046126.1, read on the forward strand.
ATTCCACATTGTTTCCATGTGCGCTCTCCTTAGATGGGAGCCAGGTCAAGTAATTCGTGAAAGAAAAATACGCCCACTTTGCCAGAACTTATGCCATGTTTCAGAGCTCATGAGTTCGTTTAGGCCTTTTCTAACAGTATTGTTACTGATGATGTTCAATAACTATATTGGATGGGTATTGGAAACAACCTCACGATTTGCCAACCTGATAGGAAATTTACTCTATTTTATGCAGAAAGTTTTGCAGACGTCCAATATAGAGAGGTTTATGCATTAAAAGAAATCATTGTCAAGTTTTCAGTGTTCTTTTTCATATAGTACACTATTGACAGAGTTTACTTCCATAATATTCAGTGCTGTTCTACAGGGAATATAAAACTGTCAGTTATCGGACATTTCACTGCAATAATAATAATATCTATAAGCGTGACTTTAAACTTCCACGACGCAAAGAAAGTGCATAAGCTGTTATAGTTTCTTTCATTTTTCCTAGATTTTGTTATCTCGGATATAATGGGCACTAATTTGTCTATAAGTCATTCAATTTAGATATTTTAGCGTGCACTTTCGTTCAAACAACTTACAGGACGAAGTTGACTTTTTCCAAAGATGAACTTATTAATTCATGGCTTCTGTCGTTAAATGGCCAGATGGAGTAAACAAAAGTGCAGGATTTTCAAGTATTACAGTAAACGAACATAGGTTTAAACCCTGTTTAAGCCAAGTTTTTACAAAGCGATAGTGAAAAATCTAATCATAACTTCTCCTACAAAACGAAGAATCCTTCAGACTGTGGAATCAAATACCTTAGTCACTATAGTAAGGAAGACGATTTACGAGTATTGGTTCGGAACTCCAAATCCAGTCTCAGGGGGTAAACAGGACAGTTAAGAACATGTCATTGATCAGGAGTATCCGCTTTTCATGTTATTACTCTTAAAAAGAAACACTATAGCATTTGTTAAGTACGTTGTGTAGAGGCACCTATGGAATATCGCTATCGTGCTGGACTTCTAATTTGAAAACCTGGGTTCGATTCCCCACCAATCAGTTTCTTTTTCGCATACACTGAAGTATTCAAACAGAGATTCATCTCCTGGTTGTGGAGAACTTACGAAGCATCATTGGTCACAATCCGAGTAAACAATGTGTTTGTTGTTTAGCATAATGATAATGTAGTTTTCATGTTTTTCATTTGTCTTTCTTCCTCTCTTTCTTGATGTATTGTGATCATGTCTTCGCTGCTTCTATCTTTTCTTCTTCCCTCTATCTATTTATTTTTGTCTTACTTTACACACTCTCTCTCTGTTTGTGCGTGTTCCACACCCAAATCCGGGCCACTTTCGATTACCCAGTGATAGGGCCAGACCCAAACATAAGTGACCTGATTGACCCGGTCTGGATAATTATTTAACTGGGAATTTGGAGGTCATATTTTTCGTGTTCGCGGGATAATATCCCCGATCCTAGTCACCCCTGAAACAAACACTGTTAAAACGCAATGAAATAATTAAAATCTCTCGTTCGTCCTACGGGTTTTCAGTTCTAAACCGAATCATCGCGTCAGAATGCGTTCGAATCTTACACCTTAAGAAACAGTCCAAAACCTGCCCAGCATCCCCTGACAGCTGGTGACCCGTTTCTGCTCTGCCTTTTAATTCAATATGTTCGATTTGTTATACACATTAGTTCCTTAGTGTTGTAATTATTAAAATGTTATATTCGCAATAGAAGGAATCTAGAGTGGCATGTTTGGAACCGATACATTTTATGATATGAGTAGAAACTGGCCCTCTGTTTCGCTATTTTAAGAGAAGGATTACTTTTATATTAATTTGGCACAAAAGAAACACCTCACTAAAGACAATGCAGAGGAAAATTTCAATTTGGAAACTGTTTGAGAGAGCGCAGAAATAATTGAGCGTTCAGTGAGAGAGGAATAACAGATAAGCCACAAATTCAATAAAGACAATATGACTATTTCTATGTTTTCTTCATCTCACATCTGTCTGCAACCTGATGGCAACATTTTAATGTCGGATGGAAAACGGAACTTCCATGGTTTATCCAACAACAAACAGTAATCATCAGATTGTAGACAGATGTTAGTCGAAGGCAGTTAAATATTGTTCTCATCTTTATTCACTTTGTTGGTTAGCTTCATCTCTCACTGAACGCCTCAATTCGTTTTTACTCGATAGTGTAAACAATAATCGAAAGCATATATGACAACAAAATATAGATTCAGATAACGTTTTGTGATCCCTTTGGATTACATGTCTCAGAAACCGTTAGAGATAGCGTAAAACCTCATTTATACGTATCGAGATGATAAAAAGATTAGCTAGACGAACCTTGTTTGAAAGAGTTTCTCACATTTGTCGTTAAATTATTTGTTGTTTTTGTAGTGTTTAATAAGCTTTTCTTGATTTCTCTTTTAATTTAAGTGTCTTATAATTAGGATATAAAGTCCTTAGAGTTTACTCATCCCCTAGGTCAAACGTGTGGAAGCTTTTATATTTGAGGTTAGTAGTGCTTTCTTCAGTATCTTGAAATTGTTCAAAATATTTAGAATTTCTGTTTTCAGAGGGTAATAAAATGATCTAAAACATACAAGATAGTAGGGTTGATATGATGCTCGTTTGAATTATCTAGCTTATTACCTATGTTAACCCCGAGATTGAATTAAATGAAACTAATATTTGGTCATTTCATAATATTGCAAAACAAGCGTTATCTTAAAATATTACGGGTTTTGTCACGGCCTAGAACTCAGCATTTAGCGCAGTTTATGTGTTTTATTTCTATAAAATAAATGTAAAATTTAAGTTACTTGAAGCTATAGCATATTCGTAGATTCAAGAACAACGTATTTTATCATAAATTATAGGACGTCAAAATACACGTGTGCGTATATTTTATAAGTTAATGACTAAACATAAAAGACATTTCTATATTATAAATCCATATTTATGTAGTTTGGTGGTAATATACCATGTAAATATCTATTATTTAAAATAAAATAAATGTTCGGATCTCTACTGTCACGGCGGAAGCCAATGAACGGCCCCGAAGTTGTGGTATATAAGCCGATGAACAGCGTTATATCATAACTTTTACTTGGTAAAAGTAAACCCAGATTGGGCAAACAGCCCAGATTGGTTGCAACAACGTCCTTAAATAGCTTAAATCGATTCCTCTTGTTTCATTTTGTTTCCTTCTTTTGAACATATCCTTACATACATTCCGGAGTAAGACTTCAAACAAATGTACTCTCTACATGAGCATATATACATTTTTATTATATTATTTGGGCTCACGTTCCAAATACTATTTAAACTTCTCTTTCACCAAAATCACATGCTAGAAGGCGGAGCAATATTAGTGTCTTTATATAGAATCATTTGTGGTAGTATATTTCAGGTGGAATGTTACAATGCTCATTTAGAAACACCCATATTTCCCCTATGAAAATTCAATAATTTTCGCTATAATCTATACTTCTCACACTATGGCTCCGTGTAAAAAATATGACTTAATTTCTTTCTCCAAATTTCATACCAAATTCATGTCACTATTGGTAAATTCATTGATTTTTAGTTCTGCTCTTCATTTAATATTTGTTGCACAGTCAACTCATTGTATAAATACTCCATTCAACCCACTTCTCGACGCCTAATTGTTGATTTTAGAAACTTTTACAGGGACAGAAACTCATTATATTTATTGTGTCTCTAATACTTTATTTTTATCCAAGCGTTTTGAAACGATTCCCATAATCAAACATATTTACGTTATCCTATAAATTTAAAAGGCCTTTACAATATATCTTTATTTCTCCAAAATTTGAAAATGATATATCTTGCTTGTGAATTAGTTTTTCATGTCTATGAGACAATATAATTTTAAACTCTAGTTCATTGTGTTTAAGAACAATATAGACTTTATTTTCATATTGTTTTTGAATGAAATCAAATGTCATTACTCTGTATGCTTTGTTAATCTCTAGTTCAAATAATTTCTTGAACTCAGTATACACATTGCTATTCAATTTGTCTAATATGTTTTCAATCTCAATTATATATAACTCCCAAATTAAATATTTAAACAAATATAATAATTTAAAATATGAACGTAATATTATGGGTATAAATTATTTTAAATTTCTCTGTTAGACATTCATTTCTATCACCATAAATAAATGATATTTGTGCTATTAAAACCACATAAGAAATCGTTTTTACAATAGCTTCCTTAGTAAAATCAACATCTAATTTGAAGTTTGTCTTCTTGTTAATTGTTACATATTATCACATAAATTGATCGACTTTTTAATATTTTTTCAGGAGAGTAAAGAATATTTGTATTACCATGTATTACTCCTTAGAAATCAGTATAGCTTTCATATAGTATAGTTTAAAATGATCATCATTGACAATATCGAGATTGCGATATTCACTAGAAAAGGCTTCATTTCTACCATTATTCACATTAGTGTTTTTCGCTCCACAGTATTTAAATTTGCTAAAATCTTTCTCTTGATAACCATAATCACATTTAGTTTGGAATGAAACAATTACAAAAGCAAGTATGTAAAATCCTAATTAATTAAACTTGGTAGTGACTTCAAATTCAAAACGTATCCCTGTTAAATGCCGCTGAATACATGGATATGTTTGGAACTGTAATGGTAGTCGAAGGAGTTTCAAAATATTAGATTTAATTTAAGTAACATATTCATATTCTGCAATAGGAATTCGCAGCTCCATTGATTTAATTTTGCTTGAGGTCGTAATATAGACTAATGAAATTTTTCCATCAGTTTTGTTTGTTTTCCACATGTAAAACACTACATCATAGTTGGAGTTTCTTTTAAATATTATTCTAAGACTACTTTTTTATTTTTCCATATAATTTCTTTATTATAACTGAAGAAACAAAACGCAAACGCAATGGCAACAAAACTGTACTTTCCTTCCGTGGTAGCTTTGTATCAATTTCAAGTCCACCTTCCTTAAAATATTCTAACTCAAGTTGTGATACTTTTACTGTAACATTTGTTGTAGACATTATTCCCGGATAATCAATTTTATTCATAATTGTACCATGTTTCATAACCTCTACCTTGTAAGAATAATGTGGGACCAAGGTGACAATGAGTTTAATATTTGATCCTGCAATAAATGTTTTCTTTGTGTCACAGTCAATAAATTCAAATGTAGCATATAAGGTAGATTAGCATAGTATGAGTGGATAAAGCCATCAATGACATCAATGCTAAATTCTAAATCCTTGCTGGATTCATTTAATTCATTATTAGTCTTCCCATTGATAAGTTCATAACTTTCAGTAAATCCATCGATCATATACAAGTTTTTATTATTACATTAATTAAAAATAACACTTGTAACAGAACAAACAAAATTAATTATTTCGTGATTTTAATTTGTAACTATACTTTGAATTGACTTAATATGATTAGATTGCACTGGGAAAAACAATGAATATTTTTCGAGTTCGTATTCCCACGAACCTTGTGTTCCTTTAAATGTTTCATATGCCCAATTTTGAGCTATTTTTTTATTATTTATCATCTCGAATAAAATGAACATTAAGGCTCTTAATTTTCCAACGGATTATGACGTGGATATTTTCTAAGTTAAATCCATATACTTCATTATCGTCAGCTTTATTCGTGCTCAAATATCAAGTGGCTAATCGTCAGCTCTTCGGGGTTCTCTTTGGAGGATTTTGGTTTCTACTAAATTTTTGGAGGCATATTTGACGTTGATATGGAGAAAAGTTCCTTTTCAAATGAAGTTTCAGGTGATTCTGCGGAATAATTATTTTTAATTGCAACAGGAATAAATACAGTAATTAAATTACAATTATTTTCAGCTACACATTTAAGTTCTTCACCCAGGCTGGTGATAGCATCTAAAATTGATTGATCAGCCCTTTTCTGTCTCATAATAACTGCGATGATCCTCTTACCAACCTGTAAATCTTTTAACAATGTAATATTCTCACTTAATCTGGTTCATTGACACGACATTTAGACATTTTTAGTCAAATCTATTTTTATCATGCTATTTACATCAATTTAACATATCATTTTTTTTATTTATATTTTTATATCTATAACAGTGTTGTTTGATTCTATCCATTGTGGTTCAATTTTATAAACATTTTTCAAGTATCTCATTTAAATTTGTTCAGGGCATTATAGTCTCATTTCTATTAGGCACAGAAAATCTAGTAGTTCCTTTCCATGATGTAAGTTATGCAAAACTAGAAGCTAATATATAACTAATTTGAAAACAGAAGCTTTCTTTTATCTTTTTTCATTATTTCAACGCACTTTGTTTTATGACTATACAGAAAACATAAATTATCAGACGATTTATATCAGACGACTCTATTTTTAACTTTTCCAATTTTTTAAGAAATAGAGTTTCAACGGGCTCAATCCCGCCTTTACGTTCTTGTCTTTTAGGTTTTTGTTTAGTTGGATGCATTTGCGTTTTTTTTTATGAATTGAGAAATTTTGTTTTAAATGTTTGTAATAAAATCCCAATTTAAAATGTTCAATTAGAAATATTTTATTAGAAACTATATAGTTTCCAAGTTTGTATTGATATAAAATATCAAATTTAGAAATTTCTTTACAGGGTATTAACAATACATGTAAATATATTTGTAAATTGAGGTTATTTATAGGTATGATATTTTGATAGATATAATTTTTATATATAAATGCCATACTAAAAAATTATACCAATATTATTGGTGTAATTTTTTGGAATGGTATTTATATATAAAGTATATTTTTTTTAAATAACAAAATTATCTGCAGATATCAATAATAAACACTAAGCTTGGAAACTATTTCTAATTCAACTGTTGTAACATTTAAATATTTTGCACAAACTTACACCATTCAAATCAATTCACAAATTGTTTGTACTCTGAACATCTAACACCAAATGAGTGCTCTCTGTTATCACACTCCGTTATACAGTATAGCTCACAGCGGAAATATCCCGTTGAGAAGTGACAGTGGGAATATTCCGTTCCTATGCTGACGATACAGGTTTTTTCGATTGCACAACATTACGTAATACTGTCATGTTTAGAATTGAAGAGTTTCAGATAGATCACTCTTATATACTTCTCTACCTAGATTTTGTTTGTTTATCCCTTGATCCGCACAAGTTCAAAGGTAGAATATTCCAGATCAAATGTAATGTAACGCGTTTTCCCCAATTATACAACAGTTGAGGAATAGGGGGACGGGTGGGATAGAGATGAGGGGGTGGGTGAGATGGGGATTGAGGAAGATGCCAGATTGATGAATTTTACTTTATGGACTGACTTGACTGTGCAATAAATATTAAATAAAGGGCAGAGTTCAAAAAATAACACAATGAATTTACAAAACAGGTGGTATGAATTTGGTATGAAATTTGGAGAGAAAAATCTAGTAGTTGTTTTACACAGAGAACGATAGCATGAGAAGTATGGATTGTATAAAAAAAAATTCCATTTTCGTAGGGAAAAATATGCGTTTTACAGAATATCTACACTGCTCACGACCAAGCTTACAACAATACAGCAGAAGTCAGTTTTGATCAAATCAACGCTCGTATCACTGTCTTCCATCGTTCTTAACATACTTGTTGTATATTGTTTATAATTTTCCAATATTTTATTTAAAATATCGTTTGAAAATGCTGTCTTAATATGGGGATGTTCTAATGCTGTTTTATTAGTAGTTTGTTAAAGTGACGCTTGAAAGTCTGTCTTCATAGTAGTTTGTTAAAGTGATACTAAGGCGCTGTCTTAGTAGTTTTCTAACATTTAGATGAGCTTGCAATTTTTTCTACGTTTTTACATTTTAAGAGTCAATTTGATCCCTAGTTAGTAGGACTTTATAATCTAAAAATTTCCGACGTGTAATATGAAATATGGCTAGTAAATTGCATTTTGGACTCTGTTTGCAAATTTTCGCTGTGTTCTATAAGGGTTTCGTTGATTGTTTAATAAATAGTCTTTTCAGAAAATAACAGATTTTTTGTGAAGGTTTATGTTACTAGTTTCTTATACATGTTAATATATATCTAGTACACACATTTCATTTATTAACTGAGATATAAAACCATTTGCTCACAAATATAATATAAAACGGGACTTTCTGTACAAAAATACTATGTTTTATACCATAAAACTTCCTTTAAATTACACTCATAAAAAACATTTATAGAGTAATACGTAGTCCATATTACACAACAATTTGTAAAACCATATGAATCCTACATGGATGTTTGTTGGAGAGCACACAAAATTCACATAATGAGATTGTGAAGGGAGCACCCATACTTACAACATTTGAAGCAAAGCGTTGAACACCTCTTATACTTTGTATATGCTACTAAACATCTTTTTGTTAGGCGAATCTGACGGGCCGCTCAGGGCCGACGGAAGGGGAAAATATCACCCGGGCAAATAACCCATATAGCTCCCCCTATAACCACAATAGTACTACTGAGTTTCCATTTGGTATGCTACCTTGCAGAAATCTGCTTTTGAAGGTGAACTTCTTGAACTCCAAAGAATCAATATTACGGGACTGAATAAGACATGACTTTTGTAAGTTAAATGTTTAGCAAAAGTTCTGGTTAACGATATACGAAACACATAATTATATGCATACGAACATGCAGATTAATCTGCATCATTTATTAGAAACTTACAGAGTGGTTCAACAAACAATGATTTATATTATACCATTGTGTAACATGGATTTACAAGATGAATGATGTGACAGAACATTTGTTTCCAAATCTTTACATCTCAAAACAATCTTGTTAACTCCGAAAAAGAACACTAACTATAATATCTGAACAGAAAAACATACAAATAATATAAGTAATATGTCTTTATACAGTTCTAATACAAGTTGTCCTGTGTCATATTATTTACAGTGTTAGATAAAATTAACTTTTCGTGCCTTTTTCTCTGCAAAGTCCTTAATTAATGTATCCGTATCAAGCTCACGCAGAACATCACACTCAGTTGACATCATGGAAATACCTTAAGATGCTCCTGCGTCATTGTTGATCGTAGGTAGTTCTTTATAAGTTTCAGTTTTGAGAAACTTCTTTCTGCCGAAGCAACGCTTACATGTATAGTTAACAAGATAATTAGGGTAATAGTCACATTTGGAAACAGCCCAATAAGCGAGATCTTGCAAATATATGTAAGTACTTGCAACGGTTTACTCCCACTTTGATAATTGAGAAATGAAGGTAAAAGTAAGAGCTCTTGATATAACTGAAGACAATCAATGTCACAGTGACCTGTAGGTCCTTGCAACACTTCAGTAAATATTCTATGTCCGTTATTGAATGAATGTCATAATAAACCCAAATATTTTGCCGTGTTTCTTCAGTTGTTGAAATCTTTCATCAAAGGGACAAATAATCGTGTCTAATGTGCATAAGAAGTTACATTTAAACGCACTATATGGATCATTGATTGCCTCGTCTTCATATTCATACAAAAAATGTCGTTTGACTTTCTAGGTCGGAGTTTAGATAAACTCTGAAATTTCGGTTAAATGTCGAGATCTTTCGCAATTACAGTGACATCAACCAAAATATTCTGGAACTCTTCATCACTTCGCATTTTCTCAAGATGACACTTGGCTTTCATAAGTATATCAACTGTTATTTATATTACTATATCAATAAAAAAAATCCCCGTCTCGTGACTATGCCTTAACTAGAACGTTCAGCTCATAAAGGACTGAAGTGTTTTTTATTTTTTATACACCCTTTAACTGGGAAGAGAGGCATAAAGCAAAAGCGAGTTGGAGGATAGTGGTTGGTCTATTAGGTTTTATAAATCTTTATTTCCTTCTTTTTCTTAGCATCACAGGCTATTATGAGTTTACCTCATAATCATACATATTGGGGAGGGTAGTTGCATCATTTTAATCGGGGATGATTGTTAAAGATGTAACGGAGGTAATGTGCAGTAGACGCCACAACACGTTTACATAAATTGGACACATGATTGATTATCTTCTCGTCTAGGGGCGATTCTAGACAGTAATTGGGACAGATGGGCCCTAGCGTTTAAGATAATTACTTAATAATTAATGAGGGTGCAATATAGTGTGGGATGATTAGTGTACTATATTCCGAGATCAAATCTATGTCTGGATAGTCTTCTGGTAATGTTTGCTTGTAGATTGTGAACAGGAGAGAGTCGATGTGAGTTGGTGGTGTGTTGTTTTGCTCGTGTGAAAGGTGGAGTGGGTATTGAGTTGAGTGGTATGTTATGGTAGAGTGGGGGTTGAGTTTCATATCTATTTTGCATGTGTTTGAAATCCAGATTTTCCAGATGAAGAAGAAGGTGGAGGAATGTAATTCGTTAACATAGTTCGTGTGTTGAGCTGGGTAGCTTAATTCTGTATCCAGACGGAATGCGTGTCTTTCTAGAATTTAGAGTTAGGTGTAGAATTTGCCATTTGCAGCAACCCAGGCTGATAGTCCGCAGGTCAATACAGGTCTTAACAATACTTTGTAAGTGTTAAGTATGATTTATGGTTTGTGATCCCATGTGGTTTCGGTAAGTTTTTTCAGGAGGTTGAGTCGGCTTCGTCCTTTGGAAATGATTTGGTTCAATTGCTGTTTCCATGTGAGATGGCGATCTATGATGAAGCCTAGGTACTGGTTTGGAGGGCTTTATTGGGTTAACATTTATTATTAGGTTTAGTAATGAGGGATTTCGGGGGAGTCGAGAATGATGCTTTGGGGTATGAAAACGATAGTTTGAGTTTTAGTTGGATTTATTGTGAGTTCCCACTTATCACACCACAAAGTGAATGTGTGGATGGTTTCAGTGAGAGTTTGATTGGTTGTTTGAATGGTTTTGCCAAGGGCGAGGAAGGCTGTATCATCTGCCAATTGGAATATCTCCCTTGATGTTTGGTGGGAGATGAGGTAAATCGGCCACAAAGAGGAGGCAGAGGAGACGGGAGAGTGCGGAGGATTCAGGGACTCCACAGTGTAGAAGGATACGATGAGAGGTGCTCGAGTTTATATTGATGCACGTGATACGATTGCTTAGGAAGTGAAGTATAAATTGGATGTATGAGAACGGAAGAAGAAATGAGGCCTTGGTTCCAAACCTTGTCAAAGGCTTTTTCTAGGTCAAATACGAGCAAGCATTGGTGTTTTACTGGTTGGAGATTGTGTTTATTAGGCGGAGTAGTTGATAGTTGAAGTAGTCTATAGGGGACTTTCTTCGGATTAGGTAAATAAAACTCTTCGGAAACGTAAATACAGTTCTTCGGATGACGTAAATACAATTCTTCGGATGACGTAAATACAATTCTTCGGATCAGGGAAATACAATTCTTCAGATCTGTGGGGGAGGTAAATATCGTCCTTTTTCCATGAGGCAGATGTGGTTCGTCCCATTTTTAATAGAAATTTATATTGGAACATTTTTAATCTAATTATCTCAGCTTTGCTTATTGTTTAACAGACGTCCCACCCACTCATTATTTTCCACTACTATTTCACGACCTGTACTAGAAAATTCTTCAAATGTCGTGATATTCTCTTATTTATTATAGTTATATAAATTATATTCTTATACTTGATATATTATAGTTTCATTTTTATATATTATATTTATTACTAATATTCCTTTTTGCTATTGATCATGTCACAATACGAGAAGAAAAACGCGATTGTTTTATCGTACTTTGCTTCTTTAAACTAAATGTTAAAGAGTTTGAACTAATATTCAAAGATTAAGACTTTTTTAAAATCCTAAACTTGCAACACTACGTTGTTTTAAATGAGTTTTCAAATTTACCTCTCCTTCTCTAATAAGCAGTAGTGGTAGGTCATAATCTACCTATTAACTATCTTATGGAATTAAGTTTCAGCTGTCCTCCTTCCCCGTATCGTATGCGTTTTCCTGAAACAAGAGCTATTGTGTAAAAGGCAATAAATTATGTCAGGGGGGAACTTTGGGATGAATGGGTATTATATCCCTTGTCACATAAATTGTTATGGTGGTTGGACGCGGCTAGAAGGGGGACTGGTGGGATCCAGGTGTCTGGTTGATTTTTATTGAATAGTGAGGGAGTAATAATGATATGTATAAATTGTAATAAATATTTTTAATAGAGGCTTATCAAAGAAAAGGTGATATCGTTGATACTTCTTAAGATGTATTTCTAAGTTATTGTATATCTTACGAGAGACTTATCGTGGAAACACGAGTAATATATCAAATAATACTAAAGTAATGTTAGGTATCTCACACCTAGTGTTCGTGAAGGAGAAAATTTGTTTTGATAATATTAAAATTGTATATATGATATAGATCTTAAGGTGAAGAGAATTTCGCAAGAAATACGAGGCCGTTAAATAAGAGGTTTAATAAGGAAGTATCCAAGAAATTTTACTTTTTCACGTAGAACGTTCAGTGTCTATGGTAGATTTGATCGTTAAATGTACTAAGAGTGTTCTCTGTTTGAAGACGGATCAGACTATTTCGTAAGAAAATAGGAAGCTGTTTAATAAGATGCTCCTTAATCTTTAAGACGTTTAATAAGACGTTGGAAGAATCTTTGGCAATCTTGAATAAACTTTAGGGCGTGTGAGTGGACTAGTGGTTGAAAGTAGATGTGAAATGATCTTCGGAG
>JAGDQP010046128.1:0-15402 GCA_022664845.1 Lepisma saccharinum
CACCGAGCAGCGTAGCCGAGTTCGAAGAGCATTCAGAAGATCCTCTGTTCGATACCAGTGGCCGGTCATATTCATTCATTTTTTTCCGAGGTTTTCCTCAATCACACTAGGTAAATGTTGGGATGATACCTTCAACTTAGGTCCTAGTCTTCTTCTTCCTGTATGCATTCCCTTAAATTCATACTAAATCGTCTTTTACATATAGCGTTCCGGCCTCAGTCAAAGATGCCGAAAGGACTTATATAAAATTCAATTATATTCAAATATGGCGTTTATCATCACTAGAGGAATGCGAAGTATCCGATATGACACGTAGTGCTATTTGAAAATAATAAACCTCTATACCAATTTATCCACATTGTCAACCAAATGATATCAGTTCTAATATCCATTTTCTTGATAATAAGTTTGATTTCCAACACACTTTTACTCGAGAAATATTTACTTTATCTACCATTTCAGATGTCGATTTTGAGTTCGAACAGAGAATGAAGCAAGAGTAATTCCAGCGCAGCAATTGTACCTTCGTTTCGTCAGTCTGCACACTCGTTTTTCCAATGTGTAGCATTTAATGGACGAAGTAATACCGCCTTATCTTGTAGATTCAAATCGATCGTGTGAATACATCCTTCTCTGTATGTTATGTTGAATTCCTATCAGAAACACTTTCAATATGCTAGTTGGATTCGGAAAGGTATTTCAACCTTTTCGTGAGAGTTTCATCCAGTTTCAACAACACTGGAAGAACATACAGGTATTTGTATCACGTAAATACCCTTGTAAAATTACATATCACAATAATCTACTATGACGAAAAACTTCTGATAAATTAGCAAATAAACAGTAATAGTTGGTAAAAATCATTTCAGCGTTCAAAATAAATCGACATCAGACAATTAAGTTGGTTTGAAACTATGCGTTTTGAGCTAGGGTACCAACAGAAGAGGCAACGATTGTTCAGCAAATCCAATTTAGGGTATGATGATGGTGATCTTCGATCTTCTCAGAGGCAGGTTTATTGTCCACAGATTCCTTGGCAAGGTACTTTTTACCCAGTGCCTTCAGTTCCATTGTGCCTTCATTGAAATTTAGTGTTAGCACGATTCAGGGTTGCCACAGTCCTAGCTCTGGAGTGGGCTGAAAAAAGTGGACTGAATTCATTTTCCATACACCAGTATAATACATGGCTCTCTAACACTAAACTAAAAGAGTCAAAGTTCTATAACACTGCTCCCTCAACTTTCAAGAGTCCAAGCCACGAAAGTTCCCTTTTAAAAAGTATTTGCCACCCAGAATAATATATTGCAGCTGTAACACTGCGATTAGATTAAATTGTAACAGATACGTGCAGAAAACTTACATTTTATACCACTTAATTCAGTATTATAGCTGCGAAAAAAAACACTTGTATGGCAAATGATTAAAACAGAGCACTTTCTTAACAAGGGCCCTTGGAAAAATACGAGAACCACACTTAACCTGCCTTCATCTAACCACACCTAACCTAACCAACACATAACTTGACCTCACCTGACCTGACCTTACCTAACCTAACCTGACCTAACCACACGTAACCAAATCCTATCTCAGTCAAGTGTGTAGAATTTCAAAATGCGTAAATATAAAAACTATCTAACCTAACGTAGCCCTGTCATTGGAGTGTGTACAATTTCAAAATGCATAATTAGTAAGACGTAAGAGAGATCGTTTGCGAAAATTCCAAGTGGAATAAGCGGGTTATACGTTACAAGAGATCCTTCTGTTATATATAAGATTAAATTAATTGTATGGGCAGTGACAGCACTGTGGCTTCTGTTATAAGGCATTTTACGTTTTTAATATGAACTTATTTTGATTAATTGGTATCAAAAACTTCCTATATCGTGTGGAATATTAAGTGTTATAAGGACACTTGTTTTTTATATACATACGCATTAGAAAATTTAATAAAAATAGTGACCAAGGGCACTTGGAGGTTAGGTAAGTCTGGTTCGGTGTTTTTTTAATGCACACGCGACATGCAAAGAGAAATTTTTTCTGCACTCGGAGCTTCTCAAAGTGCTATGTTTTGCTTTCTACAGCTATGAAAGAGCCTAAAATCTGTAAAAAAAAAAAAAAGGTTTCTATAGAAGTCGTCATGTTAATGCAACATTATAACTTCAACTTTAGGAACTTTTCCCCCATTTGGCACGCCACTTAGTGCCTTTCATGGCTATAGAAAGCAAAACATAACATTTTGAAGAGTTCTGAGTGCTCTATACCAGAAGGAGCTCTTGTAAAGAATTACCGAGTAAGCAATGAAGAGTGATGCGTAGAGCGATTTTTACGCTATGGATAGTCGAATACAGATAGTGAGGAAATACCGGTAGAACGCATTTGTCGTCGAAGCGCCTTAAGTTGTAAGGTAAAGGTAAGGAAAAGAATAAACGTTGCAAGTTTCAACATTCTGGCATTAAATTCTGCCTGACGCCCAGTTGCACTATCTGCATGAAGATTACTAGACATATCGTACTACGTCTACAACCAGTAAACTTTGACGGTATATTCATGTACGGAGCTCTTGTTTCAACAATATGATAACCGTACCTGGCCAGCTGGGATACCATTATACATAATGAGTCGGCAGATGCCAAGATTTTGCATGCAACTTTTCTACTACATCTTCTGTCGAAAAGTAAAATATTTTTCCCCACGTATGATCGTCTCTACTTTAACTTTAGGCCTGTACACAATGTTTGTTACAACGCGTCGATATAGATCTATGAAAAGCAAAAATGTTCGGGTCGGCAACTACGTCAACGTAATTTTTCGTGCCGTTATCATTTTTGAATCTGTGCAGCGGCACATAAATTATAGACTTACTTGAGCACACGCTGGTCTTCTTCAGAATAATAATTCAACACTAAATTCAACATGTGTGTGTGTGTGCTTCTGATTTTTTCAACAACTTGCAAACTAAAATTTCTGCTACACTGCCTCTTTCTCCATCTCGTCTCCTTCATGCTCGCGGTGCACTTGCGCCCATCTGGCGTCATTTGTTCCCTGGTATAGTCCGAACTATCGATTTTCCACACAACGAAGTTGGTAGCGTTAGCCGGTGCCGGGTGCAGCGTCACAGAATAATTGTTCAACAGTATCATTAGAGTCCAACACACAGGATGAGTAACGTTAGATGCAGGAAAAGTCTTACTCATACGTTTGAAAATGTGACAAGTAATTGTTAAATGGTGCCGAATTGGGTAGAATCGTACCAACTTTTTCCAAAAGGGGCTGAAAATGCCAGCTTGGTACCAACAATGACAAAAAGGGCTGAATTGGGTACAATTGTACCAAGCGTGGCAACACTGGCATGATTACATTAAGCTAGCCTAAACAATGGAGGCGTAAGACAATCTGGAGTCTGGGGCAGGTGAACTTGATTGATACCCGTTCGCCAACACAATCGTGAGAGCACACTGCTACTGTTGACCAGAATATTTTATATTCCATATTTCCTGGGAAACCTGGGAGTTCCACGGGAGCTTACTTGCTAAGACTCACTGTAACGCTCTCACTCACTCACTGTAACCAATACATGAGAATGATTATTCAGATTGTGTAATCATGCTCATCAGCCATTATAGTCAAGCGAACAAGTAACAGTACTGAAATGGCATAGCCATTACGTTACCGACCACCATTGATGTGCTCTATTAATTAATCTCACATCGGTTATTCATGTCTGTCGGCGACAGGCAGGGGTCTTCGGCAACTGGGGCTCGGAACGAGGGCCCCACCAGCCCCCGTTACGCCACCACTGAGCCCAAAATATCTTACCCAGGCGGAGGAGTACTTCTGCTTCTTGCGTTGTAATCGCTTTCATGTGTGTTGGTTCGAGTCTCGATAACATAAACAACCTAGTGGTTCATATACACTTTTAACAATAGTCCCTTCCTTAAGACGTCGTCTCCATGCGATGGGGGACAACGATAAACCTGTATCGCTTCACCTTACCAAGAAAACTTATGAATCAGCAACATGAAAAATTAAAGAAAAGAACAAAGTGTGGAATTGAAACAAGAACGACTTCGTTTCCAGTAGAATTTGCTCTTTTCTCGAGCAGTTATTGCAGAATAATTGGTTGGTTTTGTTACTAAGCCATTCTATAGAAAAGATCTCAAAACACCCAAAGGACTACGAATGAAGTATTATATTAATCCAAATTTGAATATTTTTTTTTAAATAAATTATCCCAGTAACTTGCTTGGTTATTTTACTATCAAAATAAATACAAACTAAAAACGCACAAGATAATTCGTATTCACTCTAAAATTTATTAGATCAATTAACTTCAGCGACCGAATGAGGAAACCATGTTTCTTAATGCTGTTAATGGTTTCTTTAATTTCGGTTGTGGTCTCTTAGTTCCCTCGCCTCTAATTTCTATAACAACTCCTCCTCCTCCTTTGCTGTTAGCGTCCTCAGAATCTCTTTCTCCTCTTCCACTGTTGGTATTCAATTTGATTCCTATAGGAATTGTAAGATCTCTGTTGAGTCCATTAGAAGAAGATCCGGTTGTACTCACGTGCGGGATATCTTCTTGTGACAATCTCTGTTGCAATCTAATAGTATTAAGTTCTCTATCTGTTTCGGTACTAGATCCAGCGTTTTCTTTATAATTTACTATACCTCTGTCGTTGGATTCACTTTCAAATCCCGCTGACGGTTTTGACTTACTATTTTCCACAAATACTTCTGGTATAAAAGCATCTGCAAAGATTTCCTCCTCTACTGGTGTTTGTTGTTTACTTTTGGTCACAGTGATTGTATAATCCTTCCGGCTAGTTTCAGAACTTCGTTCTGCACTGTTTCTCTTCGACTCAGAATTAAATTCTATTGCCGATCCAGACGATGACCGAGAAGATTTAGCTTTTCCCTTTCGTGGTATAATCGATGGAAGATCAATAAACATGTTTTGTTTCCTCGCCTGTTTCGATTCGCGGTTTTCTATATCTTTCTGAAGTTTTCCCGACTTTGAATTTGTTGCTCCATCACCAATCATAATTTCAATGTTTCCAGTTCTGGGTGTTGATTGTTTATCCATGGATTTCTCTCTCGTAGTGCTTAATTTATATTGATTACTGGAGTCTCCTGTTCCAACACCTTCAAGTGATTCCAAAGAATTGTCACTTTTCACTTTGGTAATCTTCAGTTTGAACTTTGAATTATTGTCCTCTAACTCCGATGATCTTCCAGTTGAGATGCCTTTTACTTGTACTTCAGCATTTTGTCTACTATTGCTGTTTTCGTTAAATCTTCTTTTAGAATTGTCTTCGTTCTGCTTAGTTTCCATTACTGCGTCCGACATTAAAAGTTCCTCGTCTTCAATATCGTTTCTCGCATTCCTCTTCTGGGCCTCTTCTTCTTGTTTTGAAAAATCTATTACCGTATCAGAGCTCTCCGATTTTCTTCGATTTTCTCTTAGACTTTTTAATTTCTTTGGTAATTCAAGAAGTGGAGCTATTAAACTTCTTCTTCCACCGAACAACTTCCCTTTGTCTTCTCCCTTTCCTGCAGTAGGAGATCCTGTTATGGTGACGTCAATCTTTACATTTGAAGGAGTATTGTTATTGTCTTGTGTTTTCCTCACTTTTTGACTTTCAGTTTCTATTGATGGAAGAACGCCCAATGTGATACCTAATGGCTTAACAGTTTTGGATTGCGACATATCCTCAGTCTCTTCGTTACTCTCTTTAAAATTCTGTCGACTAGCTACTCTAAGGCCTGAGATACCAATGGTATTCAGTCCTGTTGAATACTCACTTGAATCTTTGTTGTTAACTGATTGCGATTCTTTTGTTGTTGCGTCGTTATTAGTTATTTCAGACACATCATCAGACATTATGATACTTTCTTGACTTCCCTTCTCCTTTGACTCAGTTGTACGCTCATTGAAGGTCTGTTTCCTGTTTTGTTCAATTGTTTGAGTCTTATTTGAGACTTGATTCGTTAATTTCTCCACTTTAGAGCCCTGAACAACTTCCTTTTCTACCGGTCTTCTATCTTTCACAGTAATTTCTATCCCAGGGAAATTTCCTTTATTTCTTACATCATAATTAACAGTTTTAACTGGTACTTTGGAAATGTGCTTTGGATGTGTGTCTGGTCTTCTGTATTCGTTGTCTATATCATCCTTCTCATCACTATACTTGACAGTAGTTGGTGCCTTTGTCTCTATATAATCTTGTTGTATATCTGAATTTGAAGGGGTGGTTGTTTTGTATCTTTTTGGGCTTAAAGTACTCTTTTCTTGCTCTACTGGTTTAGTATTAGTTTTAGGTTTGGATTGCTCCTGAGTCGTTTTAATACTATTTTTATTCTTCTCATTCTTGGTACCGATTGTTTTTATTGGCTCTTCTGTCGGTGGGAACAAGAAAGTTGGTAACGTATTAGGAAATAATGTTTCTAAAATATTGACTTTCTTTTCAGTCTCTTCATCACCTACTCGATCAGTGACGGGTTTTCGTTTTACAGTAATATCGATTGTTGGAGTTTCTTGTTTATTGCGTTCTTGCTTCTCTTTTGTTACATCGAGAAATTTATTAGCTATTTTTCGTATTGCTTTTGACAATAGATTTTTCCTTTCTGTACGTTCTACACTTTCATCTTTGTGAGTATTACTCTCTCTTGAGTTTTCTATATTTATTTTTACACGTTCGTTGAGTGTAAGATCGTGTAACGTGTTGGGTTCTGTCTGTACTACTTCGTTTCTGTTACCGTCCTTTTGTCTCTTAACTAATTCGATTTCTTCCTTATCATCTAGTTCTACTTCCTTTTTAATTTCTTTCTTGTCTTCTTCCGTATATTCTTTCTCTTTTCGCTTACTAATTTTATTTCCCACACGTTTACGTTCATTATTTCTATCTTTATAATCCTCGTCATTTGCAAGTTCTACTGTTACTTCCATTTGTTTGTCTCTGTTGGTTTTATCCTTTCTATCAACGTCAACTTCTTTTACTTTTGCTGAGGATTTTGGTATCACATCGGCGAATATGTTGTTTTGTTCTCTTTCTTGCGGAGTGTCACTTCTATTCTGAATTACTGGGGTGGTTATATCTTTCTTGTCACGGGAATTGTCCAAAATTTCACTATCATTATTTTGATTATAAACCCTAATTCCTTTACCCCTATCTTTTCTGTTGTTTGTTTCGTCATCATAGCAACTGAAATCAAATAACTTTTCTATAATTTTCATAGTATCCGCACGATTCCTTTCTAAACATTTCCTAGTATTTGGTCCACTCCTCAGACCTGGAGAATCCACGTCCTCATTGAATATATCTTCTATGTTAGTGTTGTCTTCATCCTCTCCTCCTCCTCGGGTTGAATCTTGTTTGTTTTTGTTGATATTCAACATAAGATCTGTGAGCGAGTTAGTGTTTTCAGGTCTCGATTCTTCATCGTCTCTGCTAAAAGGTTTTCTTTCTTCTATTGACTTGACTCTTTCAGGAGTATCGTCTTCTCTTTCTTCTGAATTTGGAGATTGGTTTGGAAACATATCTGGAAGTTTGAATTTGTCTTTTAATCCCTTAAGGAAATTGCGAGACTTTGGTTTTTCTCTTGGCAAGGTAATTTTTGGAAGGAAATTAGGAAGCAAGCTTTCCTGTTCGTTGTCTGTTTGGTCCTCATTTCTCTTTCTAGTATAACCTTCAATTGGTGTTTCTACAACAGCGGTTGTGGTTGGAGTTTCTTCTTCTTCGAAAGAAATTCTTAGTCCTTTATGCTTCTGAGCTTGGGTTGTTCTTTCGTTTGTATTTTCAGCTGGTTGATGTTTATCCGGAGTTTCCGGTTTTGAAATTATTTCTGGCTTATCGTGAAAGATTTCATTCTTATTTTTAGGAGCTTCTTTGTCTTCAATACTTTTGTCAGTTCTTTGATTTTTCAGCGTGATATCAAATCCTAACCCAGGTGTGGATTCCTGCTCAGTGTCCCCAACAATTTTTGATAAAGTTGACGCAAAATTAGGTATTATATTTTTAATTTGATCTTTCATATTCTTTGATAACTTATCTTCGATCTCATCGTACGTATCTGATTCCACTTCTTGTACCTCATTCGCAGACTCTGACTCAACGTTTGACGACTCACTAATATCTTTCAATGATTGTATCTGTATTGCAGTCTTCTTTCTTGGTGAAGCTGCTGCAGCGTCAGCAAACTCAACCCTGTCTTGAGACCCCGTTGCGTTGTTGTCTGTGAAAGTTCCTACGCTAACAAAAGTTCCGTCTTCGGGAGATCCTAAAGTTTGTATTTCAGTTGGTTTTGGCATTTTGTCAGCGAGATTCCGAAAAATGTTTGGTATTTTAATTCCATTTGACAATAGATTCCATTTTGAATTATTTCTGTCATCAATTGCGGATGCAATTTTATCTTTTACTCTTTCCAATAAAGACCCCTTTCGTGATAATTGTTCCTCAGCGTTTTCCTCGGGATAATTCTCTTCATCTGATGATTCAATACGCTGCTTAGTAACTAAACCATCTGCGCACTTTCCCACTTCATCCTCAACTAAGTTTAACAACCGCATTTCACATTCCTTTGACGTTACTGGTATTAGTATGTATTTATTGCCGGATGAATCAACAATTGTTTTCACGCCATTTTTGTATGATTTCTGTAACACACTTGTAGAAATGTCATCAGGAATATCATTGTCGTCCAGTCTAGCGGACACTTCCAACGCTGATTGTTGAGTTTTGCTAGTAGATAGGTTATTTGATGTGCTTCCAGGTTTGACGATATTGTTGCCACTTGGTTCTTCCACTCGTCCCTTACCGTTGGTGCTGATATCTAGAGATGCTGGTATTAACTGTTGGAAGTTAAATGTGTTGGTTTCTTTCTTGGCCGTTCGTTTCGGATGGTTTGATGTAGCTGAAAAGACATGAAGTAAACGAATTAATTAGAAAATTTAACTCTGGTAATAGAAATAATTAAAATATATATGAGCCAATGTTTCTTTCAGAAGAAAGATAAGAGTTATGACCCCCTCCCCCCAAAAAAGAGATTTCCCGTAGAAGTTCGTACGGATAGTAAATACACATTATTAGTACAAGAAACACAGTGCGGATAATTCTCCACCTCATGATTTCAAAATTACAAGAGTGTCTGAGAGAAACACTGACGTGCCTGAAGTTGTAATCCCCCAACTAACGATGCACTAACCAGGTGGTAAATTCGGTTAAATTTCGCAAAAGGTGGGGGGGGGGGCAACTTCAGGCACGTGAAACACGAGCTTACTTTCAAAATGAAAATAAGAGCAAAAAAAATACCGAAACATGTTGGAAACACTTAGGAAGTGAATACCTAAGGAAAAATAACAAAAAGGTGATTTAGAAGTTTACCGAAAATCTCTCGCTTTTCAAGATACAGGAGGTCCAACTTCGAACTCGAAATTGACTTATTAAAATAATACAATCTACTGAATATTTCCTTATAAATTAGTAAAGAAGCATAAAAGTGTATTGTTAAAATCGATTTATATTACTAGGAGTTGAAATGTAATGTTATTGGATTGGCAAATATTGGTAATCTAGTATAAAATATGCTTTTCTTTAAAACTGACACCACGTCCGGTTTTTTGGTATATTTGGCACCCTGTAATGATGATAAAAGTCATAAGTGAAGGACAGGACGCAGTGTTGCAAACTAAGGGATAATAAACGAAAATAAATGTTCAAAAATGTATTATACTTGAATGCTATTCACAGTTCGGAACAGGAAGTTTATTATCAGTGGTTGGTACAAAAGGATCAAATAAACTGATATACTGCAATTTTTAAAATCATTTCTTACCAAATTGGTAACACTGCCGCCGTAATGACATCACATTTTGAACGCTCAATATTCATTGTATTGTACTCAACTCAACTTCCAACAACATTTATATGTATTTTTATGCATCACTTAACATTTAGGCAGAAATATTATTTACATTTTTCTTAATCGATTTTGTGTTCAAAAGTTGGAAACCTGAAATCTGGAAATGGGAGCGATTTTCGAGAATATTTGATAAGAACTTTTGTCATTCTTGTTGCTTTGATCTGACGTATTTGCCTTCGAAATAGTTACTCTCTGTACAATTTATAACTTTCGATATATAGCGATTTCGAATTACAGTATTTACTCGAAAATAAGACCCGCCCTCGCATTTTTTTAAAATATTGTGTCGCCCTCTTTTTTTTTTTTTTTTTTTTTTGTATCCGAACGTTAGAGCTGTGAGAATTTATTAGTACTGTAACGTATGTACTCTTCCGTTCATGACATGATAGTCTTTGTTCAATTCATACTGTAAACCACAACCATCTGGAAGGAGACTTGAATTGTCCTCTGCCGTTTTCTAGCCGGGTGTTGACACTTCTTTTTCCAGTATTCCTCTCTTTCTTTCTCTCTAATTCCTCTTCCTTCTTTTCTCTCTAGAAAAAAAAAGTCATAAGCTTGTTTTTCGCATTATTTAAAAAGAAGGGACAGCAACAACCAGAAGGGCCAAGTCCAGTGAAAGCAGGGTGTCTCAAAATTTTAGTGGCGCCTTGTTGTTGAAATTTTTGTGGTGGTGGGTGTAAAAGTTTGGGTTAATCTCAAGTGGTAAAGGA
The DNA here is from genome assembly GCA_022664845.1 of Lepisma saccharinum. Lineage (NCBI taxonomy): Eukaryota > Metazoa > Arthropoda > Insecta > Zygentoma > Lepismatidae > Lepisma > Lepisma saccharinum. Next base: position 10,629 of record JAGDQP010046128.1, read on the forward strand.
GAAAGGATACCGTCCAGTTTCAGGAACCAAGGATAAGTCTGCGGTATTTCTAAGCGAGAGAGAAACTTCACTTTTGGCATATGTTTTATCGTCACCAAAATTCTGCTAGCTATGGTCCAAGGGTAAATGCCACCCCTCCAATTCTTGGCGTGGAAACAATGTAATAGGGGAAGGTTGAGACACTAATCTTCTAAGTACCTTAATTTCAGTCCATACAAACAGAACAGCTGTAGTTCTTGCCAGGTCTGGAGCTCGTTTACTTTTAGTGAGGGTCAGGATGTGGTGTGTATAGTAGAAATGGACTGCCGGAAAATCTTTAAGGTTACATTGAAACTGGATGCTGTTAAATACGTCGAGAAAGAAACGAAGTGCTTTCTGCGAACCGAAACTTTTCCATACAATGTAATATAACTAGGTACTGTAAGAATCAGGTACTATAAAATGTCGTTAGATTACTGTAAATGTAATTTGTGTTCATAAATAACAATTACATAGTTGCCACAATAGTTCTTGTCAGGGATTTTGCCAGGATTTCCAATTTGGGGATGTAAAGTCAAAATTGGGATGGTGTAAGTGGAGTTTTGCACGTTTTTTTTTTTTTCGTTTTCTTTTTTACAGTTTTAAAGTTGGGGCACGCTTGAGAATTTGGGAAGAGGTGGTGGCGAAATCACTGGTCATTGTTCTCATAATGCATTTTTTTGCGTACTCGTTTTAAAGATCTGAATCGAACATAAGAACCGTCCCCAAATTAGAACGAAAATTTGGCGGAAAATAGGGTCTTATTATCGAGTAAATATGGTAATATAGGTGTCAGAGACGAATTCAAAGGATTTTGCAGACCAACAGGTTTCCATTGGAGATTATACATATTTTAAGTTATTTTGGTTTCATCCAAGATATTTGTGATTAAATCAATTTTATTTTATCATTCATAATAGAAATAAATTATGCCAAAAGCAATAAATATATAGTAAGGGGTAATAATAATAATAATAACTGGCTTAACTAGACATGTACATGAAATTCATTAAAAAAATCCTGAGCAAGGTAAACATATGGTGGCTTGTCATTTGCCTTCCATCATATGGATACTAAGTAAACGTCATAAAGACGGGACATAGTTTTACGTGGATTCCGAAATACTTGTCTCCTCTCGAGAGATCGAATTTGATGCCATTGAATTACCATAGAAAGAGTACTTTAAAAACACATGGATCCACTTTCATCTTTAAACATGTACACTAGAGGGTGTTCGGAATTCCGGAATATACGGGAATAGAAATCAGGATTTCAAAATGTCAGAATCCCAGAATATTCCGAAATTGAAAGTAATATGAATTCCTGAATTGACATTGCATTGCCGAACGCCCCTTATGTACAAATACACATAAAGAGGGAGAGAGAGACAGAGCGAGCTGAGTTTATTGGCATGCTTGTAATATATTTTGTAATGTACTTGAGTTTTGTGCAACCAAATAGATGGCTGGACCTTCAAAAGAACATTCATAGTTTTACAACCTTCTTTAGTGGATCGAAAATGTTATTTAGCTATGCTTCAATTTAACTTGGTCTGTCTCCAGGGCAAGCCATCTTTAAGATAAGTTAATTGGGCCCAAAATTTATTGGGTCTTTTTTAATCTGGTGATTCTTAAGCTATCTTTAATATAAATTAATTGGGCTCAATTTGTTTTCTAATTTTAAATTTGCTGATTCTAAATATAAATTAAATTGGGCCTTAATTTATTGGTCCATTTTAAATATGGTCAATCTAAATCTATCACAAATATAAATTAAATTGGTGTGGGTTTGAATTTATTGGGCCCTTTTTAATCTAGTGATTCTGAAACTATCCTTAATATAAGTTAATTGGGCCATTTATAATCTGGTGATTCTAAAGCTGCCAGGCTCTTTTCGTGTGGTTAGTCTTTTCCATTCCAAGAATGCACGCTAGTCTCATAAAAGTATGTTGTCATTGAATACAGTCTAGGTTTATACAGTAAATATTTCTCCTTCTTATTTTCAATAACCAGAAACATACCTTCCTGAGGTGGTCCTATGAGAAGTCGAAGCCCAGATGGCCTACCTTCTGGAGATAAAAAGCCAACCGCCAGCTTAACCTGAGAACGAAAAGAAACCGTACTTTTCTTTATTTACTGCTTTGAATATGTTTTAATCTACTGTACATTAATAATGACTGAAATACATAAAATCGTAAAGAGGTCAGTAGTGTTGTCGTGGTGACATAGGGATAAAAATATATAACATTATTCACTCTCAGGTCCGTGGTGTGGCCTCTACGGTTGTTGATTAGAGCCAGTGCTGCAAAGGCACAACAATTCGAGTTCTGTAGCAGGTCATCCTTGCAGGTGACGCATAACTTCAACTCTCACAATTTATTACAGTACAATACATCGATATAAGCTATATACAACTTATATTGTACTATACTGGACACAGGACTATAAAATTTATGACCGTTGGGTTCTCTGACAGGTTATGACGGCCACTTAGAATGTTTTAACGGTAACCCTATTCCTGTCCGAACGCCAGGTGCAGAATAGACATGGTTTACAGGAGTGGGAAAATATCCTATGTCCTGCCAAGGCTCCTTCTGGACCAAATGGGCCGTGACGAGTACGGAGCGAATTAGGTACAGATTAGGACAGTGAGACGTGATGAAAATAGAACAGTTGTGGAGCAGAAGCTACGTTTGTACCTCGGAAAGCTACGTTCCCAACACCTTCACTGAAAAATAACAATTAGACGACCTGATGACGTCGACAACTGTGATTACGAAAATACTTACTTCCTCAAAAGAACGGATATGCACGACAAAACGTCCCGCAGCGATAATTCGGAAACAAGATACTCGTACACAATTCAGGCTGCTGAAAAGGAAGTGGATTAGACATGTAAATGCGACTGTTCTAGTTAGAGTGACAATATTTAGCAGGTTGGAATACCTTATTGCTACGTTTGTATAGCGAATTGTAAGACAATGAAGTATGCTTCATCGAATAAGATTGCTATGTTACTTTTATTCTCTTATAAAACTTCATCACATTGAATTGATAAGCGTTTTAGTATAAAAATATATTCCTGCGGTTAATTATTAAATGCGAAGTTAGTTTGAAAACTATGTTTACAGTTTCAAATATGGATTCGCCTTTTATGGAAAAACTTCAAACTTTCATACATACTGGTAACATTAACATATTTTGACAAGCATTCCAATGTTACTCATTATATGGACACATACACATGAGAATTTGCGTACAAAACATTGAATTCAATACAATCATAGACATCAACTGAAATTAATATGGCAAGGAGTGCTCCAACACACGTGAAACTGACATTTAAAAAGAAAATTACAAGCGTTAAATAGTCACATGCCATATACAGCACCCGAAATACTGAACTTCTTTCTTAATTTCCTACAATATAAGCTATAGATTTCTCCAATATACTTAAAAATAACTAAATGACTTGAAATAAATCTAGTGCCCAGAATGAATGACAAGCTCTAAAGCTCCTTACCCTTTCTCGTTCTTTCAACCCAACTGACTCTAAAGAAAGTTTTTTTTTCCTTTCAAATAGAGTGGATCCAAATCTCAAATGACCTCCTTGAACTAGCATAGACCTGAATCACCGGAAGAGTCATGCAAAAGGACAGGTGACGACCTAGTAAGGAATATCTGACAATCACTGAGACTGGCTAACGCCTTCAACTCCTAAATTCAAACCAATAAGACCTAAAACTACCCGTTCGTCAGCAACGCTACCTCATGGGACAATACTGGGCTTTGTCTATATTCTACTTCGAGATATGAAGAATGTACTGCGACGATTAACACTAAAACAGCTTGATATACACTTTACTAGTGTTATTTCGTGTAACATTTGCCTCTGACATAGGGCAATATGACAAACAGCGTTGTTTAGAATAACCACGTTTCTATTAAGAGAACACCTGATACATTGATAATGGAGTCAATCTGGTCAATATAATTATCATTTACATACTACTCGAACACTCACTATTTACATTCTTTGCTGTGACCTCGTCGAAAACTGAGGCTCTTGAAATATTAACACCTTTTAATGTCAGAATAATGAAATATTCGGGATTGATCTTCTATGTACTATTTTTTCTTTCCTTTTTTTTTTTTTTTTACTTCGCAACCTCTGTGTTACAAGAACTACGCTCAATGAAGCGTCTCGACATAAAATGGGAATTGGTTACATGGAATACCTCGCTGCGGCTAACAAATTTCTCTCAGACCGAACGTGACCGGGTCTGCATACTACAGCCTGTTATAAATGCCAACACTAATCAAGGACAATGCACTTCAAACTTGCACAACAGTTGTTCCACGTTTTCAAACCACTATGGCTTAGTATAACAACATTCGTTTCTAGGCCTGCACTACTCCACAGAATGGCAATATACGGAACGCGATCCCTTTCATATAGGTTAGGTCACCAGGTTAACTTGCGCTGTTTTCGTCTCGCAACTATATCACAGCTCGTAAGATGATCAGGTTATCTGTTCCCCACTTCGTGGTTCGCCGACCAAACAGATCCAGGCTTCACTGGCACCGGTGAATAGGTAATTATTCGATACACAAACACTTCGTCCTACTCCCAATTGTAGACATCCTACTTTACATATATGTTTGAAAAGGTGTGAAGCACATCAAACAGCTCCCGTGAGTATGAGACTGTTGCTACACGGCGGATTCGTTTTCCCATGCAACTACCGCTCGCTGCC
>JAGDQP010046129.1:0-15402 GCA_022664845.1 Lepisma saccharinum
TTACAAAACATAATTTCCGTTACAGTGTTGCACACGTAAGTCAAGGACTTATCATATTCAACTTGCTACTTATGTTTTAGAACATGCGTTACCTCCAACATGTACACAGAAAAAAAAGGAACCAACCTTTCTGTTTTTTAAAAGCTGTCACTTCTAATTCAGTCTGTTCATCGTCTGAAGACATTCCTTCGTAGTGTGGAACAGTCCCTCCCTTCAACTCCCTCGCTCTCCGCCTCCGCGTTCTCCTCCCTTCCCTTTCGGCTGCTCTCCGAACACGAGCCGATTCCTCTTCCTCGTTTCTTTTAGAAGCAGACGATACTCCTAACCCTGGAAAAGAATAACACTCATTACTGCCATGCTTCAAACAAGATGGAAAGACAGAACACACACAGACATTACGTACTTTGCTATGAACTTGCTACAAAGTAGGATTTTGTGTATCAACGAAAAACAAAGTTTCAAGTACTCGAAAACAGAATGGAGGACAGTATGTTGTGTAGTTTTAGCCTTAAATTGCCTTGCGCTGTACTGAAACTTTTTTGCAAATAAGTATACGCCGGAGTGATGTATGAGGGAAAGTCGGAAATTATCCGGATCATGGGAATTATATTTATGTGGTAAGGTCTCTTGATGGCAGGCCAATCAGAAGGCAATGGTCTGAGATTTATGATTGGGTGTCAGGGAATAGGTCAATGTGGGCCAATGACAATGCAGTGATGCTTTTACAGCGAAGAGGGTTGATGGCTGGGTTGCAAGAAGGGCTTAGAGGGTAGCCTTCATCTTAATTTAAGACGCGAGTTCTTATTTTGATGTAATAGCTTCTCTGATTTTTCTTTCCCACAAGTATTTTGTGGAAGCTAAGACTTGTATATTGTCGAAGTTAAGGTGGTGTTGTAATTGCAGACAGTGGTCAGTTATGGAAGATTTGGATGGTTCGTTCAGTCTGATATATCTTCTGTGTTCTCATGTCCTAGTTTCTATTGTTTTTTTCAGTCTCTCCTATGTAAATATTGTGGCAGTTACAAGTAATCTGATATATTCCTTGTTTCTTAGGACTGGGTAGCAGATCTCTGATCTGTATGGTTTGTATGTTGTGTTTAGACAGAACTTTCGCATTAGCAAACGAACGCGGTTCCATGATAGGTTGTCCTGCTTTCTGGTGCTGTGCAGTGTCGACTGTCGGATGTATCTGCTTCTGTATCCATTCATGTAGAAGACCTTGTCCAGGTGATGAAGTTCTACTGCCAAGCAGTCGGTATCTGCCAAGTGAATTTGATTTTTATTTATCTTTAGGCATCTAAGGCTCAGGCCGAGATAGGAGACAGGAAATGATTCGGAAAAGGACCTACGTTGAAGGTGCCATCCCAGCATTTATCTGCTGTGACAGGGAAAAACCTCAGTCAGGATGGTCGGCCGCTGGGATCGAACTCCCGACCTCCCGAATGCTACGCCAACGCTAAGGTAATCTTCCACGTGGCAGGCTCTCTAGAACAAAGTAGCCAATACTGCATTCTTCTGCAAGGGATATTGAAAACGCTTTTTGTGAAGATAGAAGTCGGTGTGAGTGGGTTTCCTGTATACTGCGTGTCCTAGCTGTTGCTGGATTTCATGTACACTACTATGTCCGGAAACGCTCCATTCTCTTGTATTTCCATCGTCAACTGTATATTTGGATGAAAAGAATTAAAGTGTTCCTGAACTGGTCCAGTTCTTTTCTGCTGTAAGGCCATTTGCGATCGAAGTGTTCCTTCTGGAGGTCTAGTTGAGTCTATTCCCACGGTATTCTGGTGAACAGAGACCACGTCAAAACTGACACAAGTACGTCCGTAGATAGAACTGAACATCTATGCTTATTTATAATCTCGATGAGCTGTAAAGAATTCCTCAAATGGTGTTGGCATTGTCTTGTTATCGGCTGGAGCTGTTTAGTAACGAACCTGGACAGTCCGTACAAAGCCACTGACAAATGGGCGAAGCGGGATATCTTACTTGTGAATTTTTGAAAAGATTCTGAGCGACACAGTAACCTTGGGTTTGAGCTTGTTGGTGAGGTCCCTGGGAAGTCCTGTAGCCTGTAGTAGTACCTTGCTGTTCTTTCAAAAGCTGCAGTTGGATCTCTGGACAGTGGCCGGTTCATCTGATCTGGTACAAACGAGTAGTATAACCATTAAAATAATAAGGATTTTAAAAATGCAAATAATTTCTGAATCTCCCTTGGCATTTCCTGGTGTTGGGACTAGCATACCGGAATTACATTATGCAACAACTGCAATAAAACTGTAGCAGTTAGTCTATAGACAATACGTCCTAGTGCTTCACAACAGCTTGAAACCGCGTAGCTCCTCATCTATCACCCACAAAAGTAGCCTAACGCATCTAGCTTACTCTCCAGATTCTGTATCAATGGTATCTGAACCGTAATCTGTCTGACAGTGCCTTCAATGGTGACAAGACAATTACCGCCTCCAAATCAATTTTGAGGTTCGTATTTACGTCCTTGAGACATGATAGCAAAAGACTATTGAACTCGTTGGAAACTTTTTTGGTTGGTAAGGTAACTCATACGTGCAATGTTTTAAGTGACTCATTTATATGCGTTGTAAGCGTCGGTCATTTGAACTGCAAGAACATAATGAACTAGGGAAGGAAGTAAAAAAGCAGAAAAGAAAATGGTTTTATAGTCAGCAGAGAGAACGTAATGACACATTTATAAGATACTCACTAATAGTGTAACACTATCTTACCTGACTCGATGAATTATATATTTATCCCAACTACAAATCACTAATCCATTATATCCGCACTAACCATTTTTAAGACCGAATCAGACGGTTACAATTTGTGTCACACTTTCCTTAACGTAAGCAACCAAATGGCGCTACGATTTGTTGAAATGAACACAGAAATATTGACAGCCGTCGTGACCGGGACTACTAATGTCTATTAAACATTGTGATGTCGCTATGCTGCCATTTAAGTGAGTGCCAACAATGAATACTTGACCTGAAATCAAGCGCATGGGAAGTGTCACACTTTATGAGACATTTGAAAGTATCCCATTTTAAGTTGACGTAGGTGACACATCACATGCGTATGTGCACAGTGTATAGCATCAGCGCAATACACTTAACAAATAAATATTAGAGTAAGTACTTAAAACTAAAAAAAAAAATCTAGGTATGTGTCATTAACAGCATCACCTAAGTTAGAATTTGCGGAAATTGAATGTCTTAAATTTGGAATGCATTTTCTCTCTGAATCTGATCCAGTTTTGAGGAATAGCACGGTTAGGGGTCCGCTGAAGCCTTCTTTTAAAATTTACAATGTTAGGCATGTGCTTACAGATTTCTTAGAAATTACGTTCCTCAATAATAAGTACAGATTACGGGAGAAATTTCAGGAAGGAACTGGTCCGAGTTCTATTATAGGTCATGGTCATTTGTTTGGTGGTACTGACGAAAATGTCCCGGAAAAATGCGTCAGTGAATTCGCTTTACTTATAACCTGTATATACAACGAAGAAGTATTGCTTTCAATAGTTAATTAAGTTAGGACTTCAGAGTCCCGTTTATTGGTGATCATTCATTCAGAGCAAATGAATGGAACAGTTCAACTTACTTGCTCTCACGCCCCTCCTCACTCAAGCGTCTAAATGTTTAGTGTTACGCACGTAGATTTCCCCTTTGCAATAGCTTTAGATTTATTTACTTCAAAGACTTACGTAAATGTACTGTGATAATGTAAAGCACTGACGTGAAACGTTGCAATCTGTCATTGAATTCAGTGTGAAATAGGGGGCTTTTTATCACGATGTACATGAACTTAGTTCGTCCCTTGGTACTCTTCATTATATTTATTATTATAAAAAACATTTATAACACAACCTAAAAATTCTAGCTAATATAAAAAGCTATAAAGTTAACTGAACGCAACACTTTAATAGATACTTACAACAACTATTATCCCCCTGAAGAATATTAAGTGCTTTTTATATTCAAGTTTAACGCACGAAGAAGGAACTGATCATATGTTTCTACCATGGTACTGACACAAATGTAATCTACTCACCTGGTTCCTAAAATAATAATGGTTCAGAACAATTGTCAATTCGAAAAAAGCAACTTTTTTTAAGACAATACGTAGCGTAAGTACTCGTTTGATTCCCGCGCACGATGGTATTTTGTATTATATAAGTAATATTACCTAATTTTTAAAACCGAATTATTTCAAAGTAAGAAAAATTTACTTCAGTACAGCAGACTTGTATCAAAACAAACCCAAAATATTACTATTATCTATGATGGCAACACAGTGTGTGACAGATAATAAAACTTACTCTGAAAACAATTCGTAAAGTGGTCTATTTTTGACTAGGATAAAACGAGAGCGAAACTCGAGAACTTAATCAGGGAAGAATGTACTTTCATTAGATGACATAGCAATAATGCTAGCCTTTTCTGAAAAGAAACACTCTCACATAGAGACGTACTTCACTTCATCAGTATAAAATCCTTCATAAATTTGAAGGCAACGTTTATGTCTTTTCACATTTTTCCTTTTAAAAGGATCTAAATTTTAAAGGATAAAAATTCTCTAACAACTATCACTTTATTTGCAGACAAAATTAAAATTATTACAAAAATTCGAGTTCTCAAAACAGTAACTGAAAATATCTGAAAAACCAATTCTACTGCTCTTTTGCAAGGCTACCTTCTACTGGCCAACACCCTGATGCTTTCTTAGAAAAATTTGAATGTTATTTATGGTCTTTAGGCATCAGGTAGGGATAGGGGAAGGGAAAGGATACGGAAAAGTGTCGGTCAGGGCCTACGTTGAAGGTGCCATCCAGGCATTTGTCTAGTGTGACTGCAGAAAAACCTTGGAAAATCCTCAGCCAGGATGATCTGAGGATGGAACTGAACCCACGACCTCCTAAAGGCTACGCCAACACTTTACCACTGAGCTACGGCGGCTCGATGAATTTCTATCGGTCTCTTCGTTATGGCAAATAGAAATATTTACTATAGTGCACAAGAAATTTTGAGATATTGATACGACTATAAAAAACACTTCCACTTGAACAGAATTCATACGTAATAAGTTGCAGGAAACTGATTACTAAAGAACGATAAAAACTTTAGTTAAAAGATAAATACACCTAATTCCATACACATATATGTTAATAACAAGGTATTTCCCTATGCCAACTAGGATTCATTCGGCCTGCCTCTTCTAGAGTTTGTTATCAGCTTGTTTTCTGCTGTCACATTTCTTCCTACCGTGATGCTATTATTCTCCTGTGCGCCTTTTAATCCACTCTTCCTTTTTATAAGAGATAGCTTTTCTAATTAACATTTCTGGACTTAAATGGCATCTGTGGCCTACGCCTGTTATGTAGGATGACATACGTCGGTGAGCACAACTTTCGGACAAGAAAAGCAGTGGTCAACTTCGGGTATAACCTTGGAACTGAGGAAAAAAACTTGTTAGAATGACTATCGACAATAGAGTCCGATTCCTAGGCAGGAAACTTCATTACTCCTAGCTTGGTTTGCACTGTGATCTCCGGAATTATTCTTGAATCCTGAGAATTCAGCCAGAGCTATCTAATGGCATAACTTTAGATCCAGACTCAGGAGACGAAGTAAGTTCAATCCCGCTCATGCCAGCCATCCTGGCTAAAGTTTCCCTTGTTTTCCCCAGTCAATCAAAGGGAATACAGGGGTCATACTTCGAATTTAGACCAACGATACGATAAATCTCAGAAATTTACTTTCAATGGAGTTTCGAGTTCTGGGCTTGAAAATATAAACATAACTTAAAAAAAAAAAAACACTTGGTTCAGGCGGTTTTCCTTTAATGAGGGTTACGTGTCTGACGCAAGACTCAGTTGGTATCACGATGTTGGATCAACACTGTAATTGGAAACCCCATTTGGCCACGCAGGAGCTCGAACATATATTCTTCACAACGGATTTATTGTAATTCGTTACATTGCATGTATATCTTCACTCCGCAATTTGTATCCAGTGCATAATACCTAATTTATGCTAATTCGTTCCATCATCATATGATACGTAGTGTGTTCCTTTCAAGGGAAAGATAACTATCTTGGACAGATATATCGAATATGTCTTGTACATTCTCCATTATGTATTGTTAATATCATTCTTAAAAGCTGTTTCTAAGTTCTATCATACACGAAAAAATAAAGGGAAATCAATATCGAACTGTCGGGTTTATATGACATCGATCATAGATAGTATCTTTCAAGAGGATACTTGAAGGAAGAGCTTGAAGCTATTATCTAATTGATTCATAATATAAAAAATATAATCAATCAAACCTTCTAACTATATAGAACTCAATCCTATACTACATGAACATATATTCAATACACAATAATGAGATTTTTTAATTCAATTTTGTTGATTCATCTCTAACTACGTTAAAATGAATCTAGTCCCAAAAAAATGTCCCCTGAAGTAAAAATAACATACTGACTTGAAACTGGTGAAAGTTCTTCAGATTGATCTTTAATATCCTGTCTCCTCCTTTCAATTAGCTGTTCTGATCTCTGCTTCAGAGTGGCGTGCATCCGCAGCTCCAACTGATCAATGAGAGGAACCTGAAAATGAAAAATTACGGTTAAATTTGGGGACTTTCTTTTTATTTTCTTATTCTTCAAGAAAAATGCTACTTGTAGTAACACAAGATCGTTTCAGCTTTAACTGAACAGTATTACTTTAGTACAAAGAGAAAACTAACAGACAGACTTATTCACGTTTATCCACAGATTCTCCTGCATTTTCCTTCTAAGGGCTAGAAAACCCTATTTATTTTATACAAAATTAATAAATATATGTTTGTCCTATACCCATTGAACGGGAAACGAAAACACAATCCATAATTTTATTAAAGGTCTACGGTCGTATTCTACCATAAGCAAATTTAACGGAAGGAGCTAATACGCAATATCTCAATCATAATAAACGAATAGCAACTGCTTGATCTCAAGGTCAAACAACAGAGAATGATTTTTGTACCGTTAACTTCACATTTAAGAACATTAAAAAATAGAACCGTATTATTTTGAACACGAGTACCAAGTTAAAGCAACACAGCTGTAGGTCTCATTACTCAATCTTTATATATTTATGGCGTTTATACCATACTACCTGATGTCAGTCCGTGGCAGAAAGGTTGTCAAAGCTTCAAGGTACCATCTTGCATTCTCCTGGTATGACTGAGAAAAGTAGTACGTATTACAATGCCTCCCTTGAGCCACTGCACTCGGTGCATATTATTCTTAACTCTGAATTTGTTTATGACCTTTAGCCCTGGACAGGGGAGAGGATAGGATGCGGAAAAAAGTTGGCCAGGGCCTAAAGGAAGGTACTATCCCGCCATTTGCCTGACATGACAGGAAAAATCCTTAGTCAGAATGGTCAGCCGCTGTGATCGAACCTAGGACTTCCCGCATGCGAATACAACGTTCTACTACTGAGCTACAGTCGGTGTTCATGTTACTGTGTTTGTTAGAGAAACAAAGAAAAGATATCGTTCCTATCCTTAATTTGATGTACTACGACATGATTTGTCTAGTGTCATAAAAAAAAAATAGACAGAAAAGCTGGTATTAGCAGGGTTCGAATGTACGCCAACTTCCCAGTGCTGATTCGTAATGACTGTAGCGCAAGGGCTAAGTCGCAGCCCACATTGCTTTTATTTGGTCATCCTAGCTGTTTAAGTTGAAGGTAACTTAATCTCTATGGTAAGGAAGCAAGAGGGAAGTTGCAACTAGATAACCAAGTATTCAAGATACCATAAAGGCATTCACTTGCTGTGACATTGAATTCAGGGAAAAATAGGAGAGTAGGCCCTCAGTGTGAACTGAATTTAGTTTCTAAGGCCTTTAGAAAACTTTGATGGGTTATGATGATGGGATGAATTGGTGGAATGAAGAAAGTGGGAGGAAACGAAAAAAGAAAAAAAAAACGAGAAAACCGACACACACGGTGTTTGTCCACCACAAAGTCCACATGGCATGAGCTGAGATCGAACCGACAAGCCTTAGCACCTGAGGTGAGCGCTCTACCAATTGAGCCACGCGACCCCACCCTCAGAGTAAAATCATGACCTCTCAATTAAGACATGAATAAATTTGCGCTAGGTTACTTCCTTGCTCGACAGAACTTCAGTAACTAACTTTTTTAAGTGATTAACTCTACGGATTAGTGAGTTACACAAAATCTAAATTTTGCACCGAACTTTCGAGTTTCAAATCATATGACTGAGAATTCACATTTGGATTTCGGCGACTACGATCAACGGGCCACCTACCGCAGCCTTCCTTACAGAATTAAAATTAATTACGTCTTTACAGAACGCAATACATTCGAACACGAGAAATTAAACAGTTATATAATTAACCGAAATCAGAAAACTAACTTCATAAAAAGAAAGACTTAATTGGTATATATATATAAAGCTGAAACAATCTTAAGTCCTTTACAATGGTAGATAAAAAGAACACAAAAAGCACACACACTAAAAAAAAAAATCTATTGAAATTTTATGTACATAGCCTTTACGCTAAGTAAGGTTACAAGCTGACAAACATAGTGCAAGGCCTATTCAAAACAAAACCGAACTCTGTTTATAACGCGGCTGTGAAACACGATATGAGTGAAAAAATGGTGGCTGTTTGTAACGGTGAGCTTCAGTTTTACCCTTCTACTTTTACGGAAGCTTCACACCAGTGAATCGTGTAACAGAGTGAACTTAAGCATTCCACACGTTACAGCATGTGATCGGAGATAAACTTTATTTTTATATGGGACAGTCTAGTAACTTCAGACTTCGGCCCGTCACGATTCGCCTTTAGCTGTTAAAATCCACACCCATGCCGGGACTCGAACCCGGGATCTTCGAGCCGATGGCCTACCGCCGCAGACCGCTCGGCCGGCCTGTGATCGGAGAGGATACGAATAGCCACAGCAGGAGATAAGAACGCATGAGTCTAATCAAATGTATTGGTGAGGTTGATTGCCTTTTTTCGATGTGAAGAGCATCGTTCACCGTAAGTTTGTTCCATGCTGTCATATAGATAGTGAGTGGACAGTTCTACATAAGCGCCATGAAGCCTTTACGAGACAAGCGGCGACGAAAAAAAACCAGAAGGGTGGAGGAGCAAAACCTGGGTGGTGCACCACAAGAGTGCAGAAACCCATTCGTCGTTTCTTCAGCATAACATTTTGGTTAAACACAAGAAGACTGTGGTCCCGCAGCTGTCTTTTTTACACGATTGGCCCCTGTACATTTTCCTACTAACCAGACTGAAATCAACCCTAAAAGCAATGTTGCTAATGTTACAGACAAGTCGCGAAGTCTGGCAGATTTAGGGTCATGGCTGGCGAGCAGAATTTGGCAAAAGTGACTATCGACTTTCTAGTTACTTTGGAAATGTTTTAACAACATTGTGTACTCACTGCAAAAATGATCTCTACTCAAAAGCTGTCGATCTGAAAAAACATTATGAAACAAAATAACCCATCTACCTCAACAAAGAGTAGAATATAGTGAAGTTTTTAATTGGTTTCAAATGTTTATATAATATAAGTTATTAATAAATGTGTCACGCATGTTAAGTGTTGCAAGAACCGAAGTTTCGGGGTCTGTTTTCGGCAAAATAATATTTAACGCCACCGTGGCCCCTATTTTCTAGTGACTTTCAACGCAGAATCCAACGATATTTTATCATGATGAACTAGTAACAGTGCCTAAAAGGTCACACAGTACACAAAAGAAAATTCGCCATGAGACTTACACACTATTTCCCAAATGATGTTCCAGAACCTTCGAGAAGTGGAAAAAGCCCAGGGGAACACTATGTACAAAGAAAAGGGTTGTGCTCTAAGGACGCTAGTCTGAATAAGATATTAGAATTTCAGTATTTCTAGGAGTTCAGTTCCTTTTTGTAATAGCATTCGGAGAAGCACTGGTGATGATAGCCGCCTTTTGTATGAACTATTCCTGCTGACACTGAGAAAAATCTCTGTAAACTTCAGTCAGGATGGTGAAAGTGAACGTGACATGAACCCGCGCAGCCTTTTCATGCTTATCCAAAGTCAGTGCCTGTATCCACTAGACCACGGGACCAAAGGGCTGGATATATAGCAGAGGAAAGGTTTACAGAAATCTGTTTCGCATTACACATATACTCCTAATTACTTAACCAATACAAACCTAGTTGAATTTCTACTTTTATCTCGTCTTCCGCAAGCCACAAAATACGCTTATTTCGTTCAGTCACGGAACCAACCACACTGAACAGCTATAAATAAGTTCTTCGAAACTTGAGGAAATGGAAAGCATTTTTTTCACACACAGTACAGTTTGACCAGACTTCCACGATTTTTACCGCTAGCTTAGCCTACACGGCCTTTACCTAGAACGGTAATATTCAATGTCATCAATTCAAACTTCTATCTTAACAATGTTTCATTCTGGGGACCCGACGACAGAACATGTCTTCGCGTTCTGTTCTGTACACAATCTATGAAGTACTGAAAATGATACGAAGCATTTGGTTCTCTCTTTCGTTCATCATGAGTACAATTCAAACAAATTAGAATACCATGCGTTGAATGGAACATTTCTAGAGACGCAATCAAACGAAAAAAGCTGTAAATTTTATTTTTCAAATGAGAAAAAAAAAAACGCCACTGCGAATTATAATCGCTATATTACCATTAACCTTTACACGCCTGCCAGAGATCTCATGAAAATTTTAGACCTTTACTTTGATGGATAATTTCATTCCTTCTTTACCATTTGAGAACATAATAATGCTTCCACACCACTTTGGGTATGGGACATGCTCTCAAATTACGAGGGAACGAGAAAGGAGAAAAACTTAATTCTTCCTCCTTCCCTGTATCCATAGTACATCCAAGAGGAATAATATATATACCAACCGTCAGCTAGTTCCTTCACGAATATTTTAAGACTAAAGTTATCCTTCTACCTTAATTAGGTGGGGAGTTATGACGAGTATCGACGTCAAAGTGCGTGTAAAGGTTAAACGAGAACCCTTGGCTCGAGAGTCCGAGTTGGGTCTTGGCCAGCCAGGTGGCTGCAGTCCAGAGGATGGCATGTGGTCAACGCAACGATTATTTGGCTTTCGAGATCGACGACCACTACTACTTCATTCCCAGTTGGCATCCCGATAATAGGTCAACACGGGAACTGGGAGCTCCCATTTAAACCTTATTTATTTCCAGTAAACTTACAGACACAGAGATCTTTTCTAATTAATATATATTCGTTAACTGATTTATTCTGATAATACTGACAACAGATATAGTTATCCAAAAATACGAGTTATTTATTGATTCAAATTTTCGATAATTCTAATCCATCGTCTTCAGGAGTTAGATACGTCAAATCAAGTAAAAACCAAACTGTAGGTATCTGTGATTAAGTACAAATATATACATATTTTATCATATGTAATTTCACGTACCTAGTTTCTGAAGAAGACAGTTCAGAACCATAGAAATGTTGAACAAATTACTCTTATTAGGGGGTACAATATGTCGTAAAGAACAAAAAGTTCTTACCTGTATTTTTTTAATATAACATTTCCAACCCTTAGATACATTACATTCTTTAGCGCCTTTTCATAAAAAAATACTTCGAGAAATCATTGTGCGCTCGATTTCATTGACATATTCAAAATCGACTACTGAAAGATAACCTGACCATGTCATGGGACAATACTCTCTTTTTCTTGCTTCGTTTTCTTTGACATTTGTGGTAGTCCTGATGTCCATAATTTGAAAATTGGATAAAAAAAAATACTTAAAATGCTCTTTTCTTTTAACAAAACTACTGGAGGCTTATCAATACGTATCACAATTTCCCCATCTCCCCACACCTGAACACACTTCACATCATGGCCACACCTTTGACAAAACTTCCGTGTCAGCATCATGGAAATTTTAAATCTTGATTCACCTGCCAGTGAGGAAGGCGCACATCCCTATCATCTCCGCCAACTATGAACGCTGCCTTCAATTCCCTGCACCTCAGTTGTTTTGCTTAGCCTTCTTCTGTGCTTCTCCTTCCTTTGGTTTCTATTTTATTTTTTCTTTATTCTCCATATTATTTTCTGTCATTATCATTATTCCCTCCCTGTTGATTCTTTCCGCTCTTATTCCTTTAGGAAGCTATTCGCATACTTCTAGTTATTTCCTTCGTTATTTGGTGTTTTTCTCCAGCCGTTGAGTTATTTTCCCGCCCCCATCCTGGCTATTCTGTTACCTGGCAACATGGTCGGTCTTTAGCACCGGTCCTCTCTGTCCGTGTCGTCTCCTATTATTTAAACACCCCTTCGGCGAAACGTTGCTGCATTTTTATTGTGTTTCTGAAGTTGTACCATCAATCCTACCATCGAACTGCCCTTAAAAATTATTTTAAAAAATCTCAATATCGGTCTGTAGGGCCTTAATTCCAAAGTGTTAATTTACGTAAAATAACCTCAGAATATTGTTAGGACCTCAGGACAATTGTTAGAATATAATAACCTCAAGTTACCTTAAAGACAACTGTCTCCCAAAATGAAGATCTCGGCAAATAATAATTATAATAATAAAAAGCGTATGGTGATCCTACAAATATACCTTATTAAATTATAATTACTTTTCCTGATATTCACAACTACACATCAGTAGTTCGGTTACAGATTTATTAGAATACATACAGACTTGATGTATAAGAAACGACGCATGCGAAATGCGACGCCAGCGTAACGTTTTACCTTGGCAATGACGCCACGATGTTGCATGGGATAAACAGACGATCACCTAGGCATCTGTCGCGCCACCTCGCATGCATTCAGCCACGTTGGTTTGAGGCGACGCTGCGAAGATGCCCATACCGTGCAGTTTTAAGACTACTCCCATATGGATATGCGGCAGAGTTTGTGTGACGAAGGCCTCCGCACGCAACATGCATCGTTTCTTTTGTTGTTGTTTTTTTTTTAAAAAAAAAAAAGCCTTAACGTATTACAGAAAACATGCATTCTTTCTAAGACCTCTTTCAAACCCAGCAATTTCACTGCAGACATGTACTCATATCATCATAAAATAAGCTTTCCTTAATGTAAACACACACATCTAGGAACATTACGGAGAAGTTGCATCTGCCCCCATGCCTCTGACTGAAAAGGGTTCCTTGAAGTCATTTACTTTCAATACTTAAAAAAGTATTAATTTAAT
Source organism: Lepisma saccharinum (assembly GCA_022664845.1). Taxonomy (NCBI): domain Eukaryota; kingdom Metazoa; phylum Arthropoda; class Insecta; order Zygentoma; family Lepismatidae; genus Lepisma; species Lepisma saccharinum. The sequence continues at coordinate 13,284 of JAGDQP010046129.1, forward strand.
TTAGTTTAAAAAAAAAAAAAGTTCTTGAACATTCATATTCATCACTTTTTTTTCTGTAATTATCAGAATGGAGTACAAAAGTTTTACCCAACCCTTTCCAATCATATACAATGAGCCCCCCAAAGTCGAATATATTAACCCACCTTCTCATCAAGACATTCTACCAAGTCTGTGACATACCCACGCAACTCTTGGTAAAATTTGAAGCGCTTCGCAAGTACTGGTCCTGATGCCTCACTGTTCTTGATGTCTGAATGCGTGGTAACCAAGTCATCCTGAACTTTATCTCTGTCAAGTATGTGGCGCCGGTGAACCTCATTTAATGAATTTAACCTGTTTATAAAATTAAAACAAACAAATGTTAATACAGGACGTCGAAACAAGCTATTATAAGTTTTTTAGTACATAATATCAAATCAATAAAAGAACATAATCGTACCTATCGAACCAGTCCGAACAATTTCAATAACAACACAAGCTTGATCCTTTAGTGTGATCCAAGTCGGAAAATACACGTTCGTTTATTTGTAAAGTGCTTGAAATAATGGAAAACCATTAATGGTTACCATGGCACACATGAATGGATACCAGATCAATGCGCTATCTTTTAGAGGGCACATTTGTCATGACCACTATCTGGAATCTTGCTCGACTGTTTTTTTTAAATGGGAAGGGGGTCATGTAACATCATTCTGGGCTAGAACTTTACCCCCAAAAAATGGTGAACTCAGTTTTGCCATAAATGTGTTTTTGAGAGAAATAATGAGATGTGACATTAGTATGCGTAGTTGATTGAAAAGGCTCGAAATACTCTGTTCTTCTTGAAACAGTGCAAGGAATGAATACCCAGTGCACAAGTAATGAGTATTGCGGACCACCTATCTAGTGCTCATTACTTGCGCATTAGAATTTCATTCCTTGCACTGTTTCAAGAAGAACAGAGGATTTCCAGACTTTTCAATCAACTACGCACACTAATGTCACACTGCATCATTCTCTCTCTCAAAAATACATTTATGGCAAAACGGACTTCACCAATGTATTTCTGGTGAATTTCTAGCCCAGAATGATCTGTTACATGATCCCTTCATATATATATAAAATCGAGGAAGATCCAAGATGGCGGCCATGCCAAATGTGCCCTCTAAAAGATAGCGCATTGACTTGTTTTAAATTATTTCAAGCACTTTACAAATAAACGTGTGTTTTCTGATCACACTAAACGTACTTACTCTTATGAATCAAACTTTTGGCCACTGCGCCCGCCTTTACGGACGAAAGCACTTTTAATCCTTCTTTCTGATGGTTACCTCATGTACCTACTCCTCTACCAAGTTTAGTCGAAAAAGCAGTCTGAAGCATCGGTAGGTTTACTTGTAAGAGAATGAACGAGTGCCTCAAGTTGTTTTAACTGCACATTGGCGATTGAAAATTTGAGGTACGCACAAAAGAATTGATGACTGGACGGGTATCCTTGTTAACTGAGCGTTTGCTTTAAAACTGAGGTTAAGACAGAGGAATAACAAGAACACGTACAGATATCTGTCCTGGTAGCTCAGTGGTATAGGATGAGCGCGGTAAAGAGTAGACCATGGTATAAAGTAAGTGGGGAAGGCCACTCTATTCCTTTTCAGAAAGCATTTTTCTACTAATTGGCAGATGCACAAAAAGTTTGGACAGCCAAAACACGACTCAAGCTTCACGTTGCTTAACCATTATGTTTGCTGGTTTTTCTCGTTATGATCTATACGAAATGCATAGCTATAACTTGTCCTTATTTGAAGTATTATCCCAGCATTTGCCTGGTGCGATCGAGGGAAGCCAGGGATAACTTCGTTCTGAATGGGTGGTCGCTGGGTGTGAAACCATGACCTTCCGAATGAGGAAGCCAATACTCTATCAGTAAAGCTACGGCCGCTCGGCAAATTAGAAAAGCAACATCATCATAGTAGTCCGAAACTTAACGCTTTTTTCTTCCAAGACGTAAAACTATCATATGTAACTCGGGTTCCCAGTTATGCTGTTTGCTTTCATTGACGTCGGGAGCAAAGATATCATGGCTTACGAAACATCAGAGCAAGTGAGAGCACTATATACATCTTAATACAATGGTTCAATT
>JAGDQP010046130.1:0-15402 GCA_022664845.1 Lepisma saccharinum
TGTTTATGATCATTATAATCAGAACTTAGTGCAATAGTTGTTGTTTTAAATACGTAACGATGGTGAAACAAAAAATTATGCATGTTGCAGTTGTATGGGTATGAACATATGTGACAACACATTCTCACTGTTGCTTCAACTTACCATAATCATTCTTGCATTACAGCGTTCATTAAAGACCACACTAACCATTGGTTGAGATGCCGTTCAGGGTAGCATCTAAACTGATACTTGGTATGAGTACATACTGAAGAAGTAACTTGATGTAATCGTCAACTTCTTTCATATCTTGAAAATACCATACGATTTAACAATCATTGCGTATTTCTCGTATAATGAAGTTTTCGCTAATCTGAAAGTTTAAAATGATATCAGTGTTGAGAATAGAAAGATTTTTTCCACTGCAACACTTAAAAGGCAAAAAGTTAACGTGCGTAATTCTTAACATAGTCTATCTGTATATGCACGAGTGATCATTGAATCGTGACCGTTACGTGGAATATAGAAACAGACTCAAAGGTAAATTAAGTGGTTGGATGGCCAAAGTCGGCTGGATTTATCCCAGTTCGTCGGGGCACGGTTCTTTGGTCAATAGATTTCTAGAACAGTGAGGCTGGCATTCGTGATTATTGTGTACAAGTTGCTGTATGAAAATTGCGTAGCCGCCACCTAGTAGCGTCAGTACTGGAAAGGTCGACGGAAGGTTGGTGTCAGGAAAAGATGCAAGACCTTGTACTCTTCTCTGTACATATAACAGTTAAAAGCGGATACACTTATGGGCACCAGTAGTAAACATATTGCAAATGACAATGCGGTGTTTGCCAGCACATATAGGCTACAACAACAGACGTCACCTTAGACACCCTGTCCAGAACAAGATGCACCAGTAAACGATTTCCTGCTTTCGTGAGTACCCTGCTTAACCTGAGATGCCTAAAGGCCATAAATAAAATTCAGATTCATTAACTGATATTCTGACTTCCATGATCCTTATCCTGTACAGATTCTGTGGAATAGCAGGTACCCGTGCTCGATTCGCCGCCATTCTCCATTCCTGCATTGTGGAACACAAGACAGACAGCAGGGATAAACATATCGTCCGAGGGCTACAGACATGTCCTGCACTAATGCCAGAACGAGTACGTGTCATTCTAAGGGTTAAAGCATTAGGTAGGTGGTCATAATTCAGTGATCATTCAGTGTATGTTTCCTTTATAAACTGTTTAGGATAGTGGTGGTGTAGGAGAAAATTGGATATTTATATAAATCATGATACATTCTTTCCGTAGGATGAAGCTTTCAACTTCATACAGTGCATTTTCCCGTATGTCAGTTTTCTTTTAAACCTGTCCTATATTTAAATTTTACCAGGTTTTTGAAGAATACAATCAGATCCGAAAACACATTCGAGCCTTTCATAGCGACAAGCGGTTCCCATGTAGTCTCTGTGAGAAGGTTTTCCCTCGACCAGACAAATTGAAACTTCATATGCTCAGGTAGAGTTGTCTGAATGTGAACCAAGTGTCAATGTATATCCAGAAAAAAAAAGTGATGATATGATGTGTGCTTGCTATCTGGAGTGCCGTTCATTCCATTTATTTCATTTCAGTTCATTTCTTGTTTAATGTGTGTTAATTTTTCAGCTTTAGCATGGTGATTGTGGTCAAATACACACTTAAAAAATAAATACATTTTTCTATGTGTCTTTTTTAAGTGCTATTTGTGTGTTGCTCTTTTTTTTATTTTATTTGCTAGGTGTTTGATGAGTACAGTCTCATCCGTAAACATATTCGAGCATTTCACAGTGAAAGGAAACATTCATGCTCTTCCTGTGCGAAATCATTTCCAACATTGGACAAACTTAGAATGCACATGTTGAGGTAAATGCATACATATTTCACCCGAAGGCATGTTTATTTCTTCATTTCTATCTCTCTCTCTCTCTGATTTCCATATTGCTCTTAAAACTATTGGATAATATTGTAAATTGGAAATCTGTCTACAAACAACACAATAGAGATATATATATAGTTTATTTTTAAAAGTACTAATTGCCGTAGTGGGATCCTTCTTAACAATTTTCACCTTTGCACGTCGTAGGCAATTTTCTGTCCGCTCGTCAGTCTAACAAAGCTTTTTACTCTTTGACTCCAGTACTATTGTGAGATCTGTCTTGCGTCTTTTGCTTCATTCCTTTTGTATCTTTTTCCTTAGCTTACGTATCCATCACACAATATATTTTTTCCTTACCATTGTCCACAACTTTATGTTTTCGTTATTTTTGTAGTTTTTGTATCACGTTTTGTCCCAAAACTATTTATTATTTTAGTGTGGTCTAATCAAAAGAATATATAGATAACGATATGATGGTAGGAAGTGAAAGTACTTACCTTTACAGAATAATGTCTGCACAAATCATACACAAAAAAAGTAGAAAAAGTAGCTTCTCACGGAATGATGATGAAAAGGAAAAAAAATAATGTGAGGGGGGCAAGGTGACGTGGAACAGCTTAAGCTATTACATTCGGTAAATTATTTTTTTTTATCTTTACATTAGCTCAATGTTTCATACTGCCTCGTCAATACTGTACACTGTCCGTTGAATAAGGAGAGGAAGGGTAGCAGTCAGGCTATTAGTCTTGAAAGTACGATCCCGGCATTTACGTGGTAAAACTGAAGTAAACTCTAGAATTAGATTAGTAAGTATCTAGTTTGGCAGCTTAAAAGGGGATCCATGGGACCTTTCTAAACTCGGACGTGTGTGTATGTGATTTGTGTTCCTGTGGTAATCTTGTAAACATTGACACATTCACTTCCTGCTTCGTACTTTTATGTTACTGTCAATCTGTCTTTCTTTTATTAGTATTATTATTATTTAATTATCCTTTTGTTCCACTGGAATCTTCAGATCTATACCTGTTACATCTCTCATGCTTTGCATGAAGGAATTACAATCTGACTAGTGTAGCAGAAGTGATACAGATATGTAGAGTAAGTCGTTGGAACACTAATGGAGAATTTAGAAATAAGTAGGAACCGTATGGAAAGGTTTCTTGTATTACACAGAAGTTTTAAAACACGAAATAGTTCTTTGCTTTCACTCCTTTTCTTCTAGTCTCTCTGTCGTAAATTTTCTTTTGTCACTTTAATTTTATTCTCTGCTTCTTTAGCCATCTAGCAGTGCCTGTGCTTTGTAATTAAACTAGAAGCATGATGTTAATTGTACGGTTTAGGTGAAATGTTTATCATGTGTTAATGAAAGCGTAAGGAATGTTAAAATAATGCTGAAACATTATCAATTAATCAAAATCAATCAGACAGCACTTTGATTCTGTTAAATTGATCTGTAGAACACATTTAATACTTTCCTTTGATCACTGAGGAAGTAGTTGTATATCCAGTTTGTGAAATGATTATGTGACATTGTAAAGAGGAAAAATGGGGCTCCACAGTCTAGTGGTTAGAGCGTTGGACTCATGTCTGCGTGGTCCCGGGTTCAATTCCCGGCTGGAGTCCCACTTTTCGACGGCGACACTCGGTCTAGAAAGCCCCTGATACGCCTGGTCGTGGTTAGGTACGCGCAGTGCTGACCACACAGCCGTTACTCAGGTGGACGTAGTTCCACCCAACATGGACAGATGGCGTTGGGGCAGGCTCAGGGCCTATCGGCCTGTTACGCCAGTGGTTATTTTTATTATTATTATGTAAAGAAGAAAAAAGTACTGTAAAAAGTGTCATTGAATTTTTTGATTATCAATTTCTCGCATAGCATTCTAAACTGCTTGTGTTTCTGTTCAAATATAGTTCATAAAATTATACATTGATTGTAATTTGTTGATTGTACAGAGCAGTAGTTTTTGTTGACATAGATGTCTTTCAAACAGATTTTTCAGGTGAGCCAGTTGTTTGAATTCAGTTATTATAGATAAACTGACTGAGAAATAATGAAGTAGATTCTCGATGAATGTCCATTTTATACATGTAGCTGTCATGTAAAGTACAAGGATGCATCAAAAAGTGCCCACAGGGGTCTTTCTATGTAGCGCGCCAACAGGGTTGCGTTCGCAGCGAGAGTGAGCTGGAATCTTGATAAGATAATGTACCAAACAACATCGGGAGTTGTTATAGTGGTGTTTCTGTGGTCACGTGTGTGTGTTTGGTAGTCTGCCATTACATCATGAACAGAAAGATGAAGCAACGAGCCAACGTGAAATTCTGCGTTAAACTGGGCAAATGTTCCACAGAAACATCAAACATGCTTCACCTTACGACGATCAGGCAATGAATCGTACTCAATGTTACGAGTGGCACAGGTGCTTCAAAAGCGGAAGAACAGTCCTTGAAGACGACGAGCGATCTGGAAAACCTTCCACAGTATACCGCCGAAAATGTGCAACGACATTCTTGGTGTGTCGTACGAGTCGGTGCAGACAATTCCAACGCCGCATGCTATATTGCGACATTAGGATTGTCTGTACTAGCCTGTACGACAAAAAAGCAATGTCATTGCTCGTCCTCCGCCACGATCCTCATGCACATGTTCCGAATTCGTTTCACATTTTCGGGGTGATGCTCATGAAAGGTCTTGCGGATCGCTAGTCGTCTTCAAAGAACGTTCTTCCGCTTTTGAAGCGCCTGTGCTACTCGTAACATTGCCTGATTCCCGTAAGCTTGGCGAAGGCTCTCTGGCCTACTTGCCCAGTTTAACGCAAAATTTCACATTGGCTCGTTATTCCACCTTTCTGTCCATGACGTAATCGCAACTACCAAACACACATGATCACAAAAGCACCACTGTAGCAAAAATCGATGTTAACACAGCGATGTCACTTGGCACGCAGCCTTATTCAGATTGCAACTCACTCACCTTGCAAGTGCAACCGTGTACTGCCATCTGTTGGCGGGTTACAGAGCTAGTTCGGGAACTTTTTATATACCCTTGTATGTACCACTTACTGTTAGATGGTAAAATAAAATATTGAATATTTGGTCGGTCATTAATTAAAATGAGCTTCTCAACTTATACAGGCTATCCTGTTTACCCGAACATCATTTTGATTGCATTGTAACTGTACAAATATCATTGCACTGTAGATCATACATTTTGTTTAAGCATACTACGAATCTAGGTTAACGTAGAATTTACAAAAGAAGATCTGAATGGCCGGTCTCTATTAGGGAAGATAGACTGTCTGAAAGGTTGTTCCGAAATAAATTTCTCTATGAGGGCATTACTTATTGTACGGAGTACTGGAAAGTTTTAGGCAGATTATTACTCATTTCCAAAGACTATCTTACATATGATAATGTGGAATTAGGTCTGACAATATTGCATCAAATATCCGAATTTAAGATATTTGGATGTCCATTAAAAAATTAAGACCGACAGCTAGCAAAGAAAATAGTGGAGGGTTAATATTTAGTTCTTGATTTGTTGCAGTGAATACATACTGTTCGCAACAGTTCTTTAATAGACTAAAATGCCACTCACATGTGAATAGTGGAAAGGTCTGTTCGTGAAAGCTTATGGTATAATGCTCAGAATGAGAGGTGTGTTGCATGGTTGTTTTACGTTTAACTTCCCTAATTACGAATTCGGGTACTAGAGCGTGGGTTTGTTGCGATGTCATTGTAATGCCTTCGAAAATCACTACTGTTCTGTGAGAGCATTAGTGTAACTCTTTCCAATGTAGGATAGCCGTAGAGTGCATTCGAGAGCAGGGTTCAAGCAAAGGTTTTCCCATGCCAGATAAATGCAATAACTCCACAGTTCGACGTAATAGAAATGTGACGTGTAAGACTGCATGTTGTTCATTACTTCCACGGGAAAAGCACTCGGCTCCCAAGCGGAATCTTTTGAGATCATTTGCGAAGGTTATTGATATGACACCAAGAAAAATCCAGCATACAAAACGTGCAAAATGTATGAATTATACCTAAAGCGTCAGTAAAGAGGTTAATAAATTAGAATATCTGTTCCCAAACGTTAGTATGCGTATTTCCCGGGATATGTGCTGGTGCGTTCAGGGGTATGCGGAAAATAATTAATGATGGCGTGAAAACAAATTAAGTTAGAAAAAGAAGTCAAATCCTTAGTTACGGAGCACTAAATGTTGGGTTTGAATTACCGCTAATGGAGACACCCCGAAAATTAACACTGTAGATAGATACTGAACATAAATGTCAGTATTTAAAAATGATTAGAAACAAGGGGTACGATTTACGGAAATGAGTTTTAAAAAGGTTGGGAACCAGTGGATTAGAATACATGATCTATATAAACGTATCTGTTCTTACCTATCGACAGTAAGCAACAGCATTTAACCGACGATGTATATGAATACGTAGTCATCCTAAACGAGACGTGGATCTATAACAGTCGCAGCCGTAAACAGCTGGACATCATAGAGTGGAAAGAACGAGCTTGGTGAAAGAATGTAAAGCGATGTTAATGTGGGTCCCAGTTATATTTAGCGATGTTAGGAAATCGAATTCATAAAGTGCGTGTGGATCGGCATACTACTGGCTGATGCAACCAATATATCTTCTTCAAGCAACAGTAAGGCGCACATTCAGTGATGATCTGGGAGACAGTTGCTTGTCATGCAAATATGATTTTGCATTCTCTTTTGATCTATGGAAGCTACAGTCTGTGGAACAGTGCCAAGAGAATCTTCATCGTTTTCAGTTGTAATTAATGAACTGTTCAGGGTATTCTAACAAGACAAGGCCAGTACTCACGTCTTTAATTCCTCTAGGGAATGTTTTTTCTGCAGCAGTAAATACAGGTAAGAAATGGCCTGCGAATTCGTCATACCTTAATCCTATGGAGAAACTTCGGTTATATCGTGTAGATAATTTTATGTCGATTGTAAACATTTATCGTCATCGATGAACTGAAGTATACATTTTTTTTTTTTTTTTTTTGCAATCGCAAAAATTTAGTTTCCCGAATTTAAACTCTTGTAAAAAGCATATACCAAAAGCCCACTTTATAGGACATAGTGGTCGTATCTTTTTGCAACGGCGGTTTCGTTGTTGTCTTCTGTTTCTGCGCGTATAATGACATGAACACGAGCGATACGTGTATATTCTGTAGATCTCTTATGAAAGTTGCAAATGTGCACTTCTTTCCGCAGCGCACAGTTATCTGACAAGAATGTTGAAGAAACAGTGGCCAATACATTCCGTACTTGTATGGCAGTAAGGTTCAGAAAATCCACATCCAACTGGGAGAAGTCTCCAGTCATGCATAAAAATATCTTATATTTCTGACTATTTTTTTCCCCCACATTTTAACTGCTCCAAATTTGGGTCCGCATAAAACGTGAGAATTCTTAAAAATAGTATACCCTAAGTTACGGTATTCACTTATAGCAGTTGCTTCCTGCTAAACTGTCCCTTCAATTGGCGGTAAATAATAAACTTGGAAGTCAATACGTAATAAATTTCTCTTTGGTTTCGGTCATGACTTTCAACAATTCACCGTAGTACAGACGGTGTAATACGCTATCAGCAATTTAAGATCGCTACAAACATTGTAATAATTGATACCTGGTTGTGCACACAGAGGACAGAATATACTACGGTACTTTCACTTGTGTATATTCGCTCTTTTGATGTGCCTTACATTAAAAAATATACGGTAAACCATGGCATATATAGTCCGTATGGGGGCATAAAAACCTTAACAATATCCCTGATAATACCCCATTGCTTTACCAATGGACTGTTATGAAACAAATTGTATATAGTTGAGTGAACCAAACTTGACCACATATTCTCAGTCGCAGTCTCTTAGTGAAAATCCAGTATCATGCGATAGTGTCCAAGACATTATACAGAACAGGTTAGCCGGAAGACCTGTTCATAAGAAGGCGAACCGAAAATATCTACTACGAACGTTAATGATCGGTATAATTGATACAGTAGTTTGAATTGTCGACACAGGATGATTCGTAGGTTATTTGGCTTAATTACTTCACTGAGGTTCTAAATTTCTTAAAGTCAGCGTCACGCACTGTCATAGCAGTCATTCTTAATCCTCACAGTACAAAGGGTAATATTGCATGCTAAAAGTGTCTGTAATGCCATTCCCCTGTCTGTATTTCAACCACAATTCGTGCGATGCTCTGTTTCCATGTCTTACGTTCACATGGGCATAACAGCTGACTGTTCTCGACATTCATAAAACCATATTTACGCAAGAAAATTCCCACAAACACAGCGTTCGGATAGCGGCTACACAGAATATCTCAAGAACATTTTTAACTGTCTTCACGTAAAACAGACAGCCGTATTTTCTTTTAAGTTATTATGCTCGAAATGTCGTTATTTATTTAGTGCGCTGCGCGTTTTTATGTTTTCTGTAATACTTCGAAGTCCATTTTCTGAATAGATATACAATTCAGAAAGCTGTCTAAATATTAGGAGCCGTCAAATTGGCTCTTGTGGGAAAGGTAATGTACTTGTAAGTACAGCCAGCTATTGGCAACATACATCTCTCACTGTGACATTAACCATCAGATTGTCACAGTAAAATTGTGGACTGTGATTGAAGCGAATGTTGCACTCTCTCCTATACTTTGTCCATTTTAAGTTGGTCTCCCTTAATACTCTTCTTTCAGTTACGTGCAAACATGGAAGCTTCATGGGGATGTAGACGAGATACACCAAGGCATTCCACTGGTACTGTGCCACTTTGTGCTGTTTTTGTTTACTGTGAAAGGCAGAGCATTATCGTGCAAAATAACGCTGCTTCACAACAAATCAGACCTTTTGCTCTTAATATTGCTACGCAAAAATGCGAGTGTGTTGTATGGACGGACAATATATCCGGATATTCAGAGTTGGCTATACCTAGTGTGTGGGTCTTCGTACCATGCATGCTTCATAAGTCCTTGAGGATATTCATGCCGGTGATCATCATATAAAAGTGACGTCATCATCATTCCTGCACTGGCTTGTTTTCTTCTTTTATTTGGAAGGTGATGGTGGCTGATGTTTCCACTGCATCCTGGAACGACAGGTTTCGGGCAGTGATGTCCATAAACAGCACAGATCTTGAAATGAATTTCAGCTGTTGAATATTCTTGTGCGATGAGAAGCTACTCTCTTCGCGTTGTTCTAGGATGCGTCCGTTGTACAATTGTACAACTACCCGCTTACTTCGTCTTTCAAAGAATTAGTGAGAGGACCCACCACTTCAAGTTTCAACAGACTTTCAAGGTCATCTTCCAAACCACTTCCTTCTGTCAGCCAGTACACCTAGATGATGAGGCCGTCCGATGAGTTTGATTATTTGGCTGCTCCTAATATATCCGGCATATTTAATAATCGCTTTAAGGAATGGGTTGGGATTCGGGAACAGTGTGTGGATTATGTCTTTTTCAGCGTGAGTGTTTAGGAAAGGAGGATATCGGTGTAAAAGGCTGTGTTATTCCGCTTTAACGTAGAATGTGTGTTGTTTGTGAAGATCCTTGTTATAAATTGATTCACACAACGTGGTAACGTTAAGTTCCTGTACTCGGGTAGTCATTTCAGTCCTTCTTCAAAGTAATTCTCCTATGCAGCGATGCACTTCTTCCGTCTCTTTAGCTGTTGGAAACAATTTGCGAAGTCTTAAACTAGATTGAAATAGAGAGAGTAAAGCGCATCTGTCTGTTCCTCTCTGTTGAAGTAAACCGATAGCTGCATAAATGTTGTGTCAACATGGGAGAAAACATTTCCAACGTTTCTCTTGCAGATTTGCCTAATTTGTGCAAAATTTTATGTTCGCGCATTACTCGAATTGAGATATGATAGTCCGCCTCGCCTACTGTTCATTATCACACTTCAACTACCTTCTCTGCAACACCACCATCAGTCAAATCAGACGTGCTTTCTGTTGAGAAATTGTAATTGTAGGTGGTAATTGTCGGTATCATGTAAACCGGTATATTTTACGGGGGTAACACTGCGGCTAGTGAAGGAACTTATTGCTTTATTGACTCTACAGCGTATTAGGAATTATAGGGACAGAAAACATGTTACTTGCGATTTTGAATATAGGACTGTTTGTCCAGTTCTTTTGGCTAGTTCTATAAAAGTATAGCTTCTTTTATTATTATTTCTTAAGTAGTGTAAGCATTGGTGTACTGTTAAACATTTCGGATCACTTCAGGATACAGACTATATGATAGAAATTCCCAAAACGCACGTTTTTCATTATGTATTGTTGTGAAATATATAGTTATCCAAATGACAGCTCGATAGTGCATTATGGCAAGGTATCTTAATAAAATTAACTGTTTTTATGATTATTTATAAACCATTCTAAAGTATGTTCCTGTATCTGTACTTAATCGTAACTGTAATTACTTACTGTTCCATGTAGGCATTCCGATCACAGGGAGTTTTTATGTGCTAACTGTGGTAAACAATTCAAAAGAAAAGACAAATTGAAAGAACATATGAAGAGGATGCATTCGGCCGAAAGAGAAGCAAAATTGGCCCTGAAACCAATGAGACCATCGACCACGAAAAAGTTCGTTCCAAAGGTAAGCGTTGTGTTTACAGGTATGGCTGAAAATTGCCTATAAATAGAAATGGCTAAAGAATAGTACGTTTCCTTCGGATCGGTATTTGGACAAAGGCCTTGGAGATCCCTTTTCCTGGAATATTAATTGTAGAATATTTTAGACTTCTGGGGTTAGTACTTGAATTTCAGTCATTGTCCAGAAATACTGCTGTTTAGCCTAGACCTCGACATTTTATTTATTTATCAGATTTATAATTTAGAATATATAAGTTCTAAAGAACTAGGCATCCCTTTCAGTCCCAAATTTCAGTATTTTACCTTAGTGAAAAAATTCTTTGTATATATTTTTGGGCTGATTATGATTATTTAAAACATATATACAGTTTATATATAAAAGTATATTTTTACATAGTTATGCTATGTAGTTTCTGAACAACATTGCAGTTTTAAGGTTATGAGTTTGCTACGGGTATCATACATTAGTCAAGAAGCTGCAGTTCGCATAAATATGTTTAATTCCAACTTGCGTGTGTGAAATATTCCTTTCTTGTGCTTCGTCCTTTGAATGATACCATTTGTCCGACTACCGATTGATATTCTTCAGGACTGAGAGCATGCATAACAGATAAAATTGCTGCCAAAAGAAGCCATCCGTACCTTGGAAAATTTGTCCTCTCTTTATCCCGAGAAGGGTTTTGATTCTCATGGTCATATACAGGGAAATATTTTGTAAGTTTCTGCACAAAGCATCAACTATTGGAGATTATCTACATTCTGAAGGCCAATACATCTTCTTACATTTCATGATATATATATTGTTTAAACTGTTGAAGAAGACTCTTAGCATCTTCTGGAATCAGTGAGAACTGATTATCCCAGCGTTGTATCAGGTGGCTTGAAATCAACTTTTCTGAATACCCATGGTTCAATTCGTGTGTGTGTGTGTTTACTTTTTATTTATTTTTACATCAAGTTAATTTCTTGGCTTATTTACCTTCTGTGGATTTTGGATATGAAAACGTATTCTTGAACGTTTAGAATTGAACCTGGCGGGAGTTCAGACAGATCAGTAGACAACTAACGAGAAATATCACTTAAGGTCTTGTTAGTATGAAAATTTCATCTGTCATATCTGTACCTGAGAGCTAAAACTGCGTAAGTTCAATTTTGACCAAAACGTGATCAAAGCAGTTATTTGTATAGCCTCACCTATTGGTTGATGTATTCTTGTAAACATATTAATAATATAAATAAGTAAGTTTATTGTCTCCGAAGTTGAAATGGAGGCAACTTCCGATTTTTTCTGTACATCAAGCCTCTGTAGTTACAGATACAATTGATGTAAAAGAGCGAAAAGTATGTGACTAGACCGGGGATCGAACCCGGGACCTTTGGGTTACCGTCCCAATGCGCTACCAGGCGGTACTCTTCAGGTTTCGAGAGAGAACATCGACATCAAGAGTGGGAGGTGTGTTTTTGAGAAGTGGATCAACTGGGTGGCGCAGTTGGTAGCGCATTGGGACGGTAACCCAAAGGTCCCGGGTTCGATCCCCGATCCAGTCACATACTTTTCACTCTTTAATATAAGTTTATTGTGTTTGTCCATATAGTTTCTACGTGATTTTTATTTTATTTTATTATTTGTTCGAGAACAAGAATTTGCCATCAGCAAATAGCTTGAAATATCTCATCATCAGATAAGACAGTAAGTAAAATGATATCACAGGTAATGGCAATTCACTGGAAATTAGATAAAATACATCAAAGTAACATTGACAAAGAACTATAACTTAAGACCCAATATTGTTCACAAACAAGGCAGGTCTTTCAGTCACGATAGAAACTTTTCCGATGCATATTTAAGACCAATATAATTGCTTACAGAAACTGGGACTCATGTGATAAATGAAACAAAGTTATAAATCACGGCCTTCAGCAAAACTTTGTCAAAATACAGGGTAATGCACAGCGCTAAAACACTTTTCTTCACATCATGAAGCAGCACCGCCTGTACATTTCTTTAGCTCACTCTTAAATTGAACGAAGTTGACATCTAGTGAGGAAAATATAAATTACACGTGCTACTTGCTGGCAACAACGGTATTGATAGGAACAAAGCACAAAAAGGTAAATTTAAGTAGCAAGAAAGAGAGTGTTATTCATGAAAACAGAGCGACTGAAAAGGATTAGTTCATATTATATGAAGTAAAATGTATGTACAGAAACAAAATTTATGATTCAGTTGGTGAGTTTCACCAACCTTAGTAGCGAATCGTTGGTTAACGGACGCAGTTTATTATAAAGCGCTTAAAGTTTCTTAACGATTCGTTAAAGTCACGAATATTGGTGAAACCCACCAATAATCTTGTAGTTTTATTAGACTTTATTTTTAATCTGGTTTAGAAGTTCTGTAACTACTTTGAATTATTGTAGTAAGAAGAGACGTTTATATAACGAGTAAATGTGTTAGGAGTGAGTACTTTATAAAAGATACTTATTCTTTTTCTAGGTTTCTCCTACTGACTACCATCGATTTATATATAAGTGCCACACTTGCCTTCTTGGATTCAAGCGCAGAGGAATGCTAGTTAACCATTTGGCCAAAAGGCATCCTGATGTTAGTCCCGATTCTGTTCCAGAGTTGAATCTGCCCATCCTTAAAACTACACGGGATTATTACTGTCAATATTGTGAAAAGGTTAGTTTCATTTTTACTTACGAAATTTGAAGGAAGGTTCAGTTGGCTGAGAAAAGCCAATGAAGGTATTCACGAAAATCAAACCCCACGATGAAGTCCTAATTTAATGTTAAAATATCTTATTAAAATACTTGTAATCAGTGGTCTCTGAATGGAGCATCATTTTAATAAATTGATTACGGTGTAACTTGATGGTATAATTACTGTTCAACCCTCATAAAAAAGAAAATATCGGTACTTTTCAGTTAAAGAATTTTCTTTATGAGAGTAAATCACATAGCTTTAGGTCGGAGTAAAGGAAACTCAAACGGGAATACATAAATGACAAAATAAGACGGAAAAAATGTTGCATAATTGTACAGACAAGCTACGGTGACATCAGATAACAAATGAAACGGATGGTCACTGCAAAGAAGTGAGAAAAAAAAGATAGAGAGGGATAGTGACTATCGCTTGCAGAAATACAACACACGTGTTTAAACCTCTCCGCTCGCGCTAGGAATTGAATTGCTCAATTCCGTGGCTGCCGCTTGTACCCTCAGAAAGAAGTAGTTACGTAGAATTACACAGAAAGAAGTAATTTATTCATTAGACGCAGTGTGTTTTGCGACAGAAGTATGTCATCGCTTAATGTTGAATTATTCATTTTTGAAGTGGAAACAAAGACCAGAAAGTAAATAGATAAAGTGCACAAACGTGGTCGTTATATCTTCAAATCAAAAACTTGTGTTTAAACCGATAATTATGGAAGTGATATGTTCAAGAATTATTGTCGGTTGCAACTTGAGGCTATGTTTTATCATTATAAACTAATAAATATCGTGAAGTATATATTTGTGTTAAGTAAGCAATAACCTAGTGCTTTAATGTTATTGCATTTGTGTATCTTTCTCTTATGGTGGTACAACAAGTCGATCAAATGTAGTATTTTGGCATGTTATCCTATGACCAAGAGCAAGTAATAATCCATGCTCATCGTGAAATAATTGAAGAACTTATTTTTATCTTTCCTTTTCTCAAAAATTCAAAGATCCAGCCCCCCGTGGTCCAGGCAGTAATGTCACGGACTTCGGATTGGTAATGGAGGGGTACGTGGGTTCGAATCTCGCTGGCGACTGAGGTTTTCCAGGATTTCCCCCAGTTTCATCATGAAATGCTGGGATTGTACCTTTAAGGCCCTGTCCAATACCTACTCCGTCCCGGCCGGAGTCAAAGATGTGAAAAGACCTTAAATGAATTCAAATTTGAAGATGCAAAGACTTTTTTAAATTGTCCA
Organism: Lepisma saccharinum; assembly: GCA_022664845.1. Classification (NCBI taxonomy): domain Eukaryota; kingdom Metazoa; phylum Arthropoda; class Insecta; order Zygentoma; family Lepismatidae; genus Lepisma; species Lepisma saccharinum. Next base: position 14,494 of record JAGDQP010046130.1, read on the forward strand.
TTTAAAAGTCTCTGGCTTACAAATGATGAACCTGATGACTTCTTTTTGCGTTTCTCCTGGACCTTAAAATCAAAGCACATCATGCAGCCACTTACTAAAAAGAAAACAATTTCATACTAACAACTCAACTCACGTAGTGCGCAATGTCTAACGATTTTAGTGATTTTTTTTATCTCAATATTTTAGTCACAAGTGCGCGCTTACCTTTAGAGAAAGTCAATCCTGATACATACAGGAAATACATGACGAATCGATCATATAGGAGACACTTACTACCAGGTATGCTACGGAAGCCCCGGAATGTGCACTTTGTTGCTCGTGTACTACTACTAGACGTTTAACGGATTTTCACTAAATTTGGCATAGTGATAATACTCAAACCCGTGAGTAATAGTACTCAAACGCCCCTATTATTATTATTTATTTTGATCCGAGGTCTGTTACTATGGTAAATCATGTTGTTATATGTAAAATCAAAAGAATGACAAATTCTGGACGAATAGAAATAACTCATCAATGCTATGAACCAAACAGAACAAAATAAAGTTTCCAAGAAAAGAGTGCTCTTTAATGACATAAGAATTAGTACATTAACAACACACATGCAGATACCTACCATTGAGTATTATGCATGCAGAAAACATTACCTGTCATAGCTTGCATACTAACAGTTGTTCCAGTGTAACCATCCATAGACTAGCAAATGTTATCCACATACTTAATGTCCTTGTACAGAGAGAAAACAGGTACTTTTATCCAATAGATAGCCAAGAAACATTCCATGCAAGAGTAGACTGAAAGACATATCAGGTAGCATTTCATGCAGAGTATAGCATCAGACAACACATAGCAAAATCATAAAGAACACGATACCTCATTTATTTACATTGTTGAAGAACCTTTCTTCCA
>JAGDQP010046131.1:0-15402 GCA_022664845.1 Lepisma saccharinum
TTGTGAAATATAATGAACATATCTGAATGTAATACATGTGGTAAGAAGGGTAACTCTCAAAGTTTTTTTCAGTCACATCACAAGTGTTCTATGTGAGCACCTCGCGTAACACGACACACATCAAGCCGATAGTCTATCTCCTGCCAAACCTTGTGTAGTGTGTCACGGTCAATCTCTGCAATGGCTGCTGTGATGCGGGCGCGAAGGTCACCCAATGTTGTTGGAAGTGGTGGTACGTAAACACGATCCTTTATGAAACCCCACAAATAGAAATCACACGGGGTCAGATCGGGGGAACGAGGTGGCCAACGAATGAGAACTCGATCCTCCTGAGATGCACGGCCTATCCTCATTGAGATGATCCCGAACGCTGCCATGGTAATGCGGAGGGCCACCATCCAATTGAAGAATGAAATCTGCACTATCCTCTTCGAGCTGTGGAAGGAGCCATTGTTGCAGCATATCAAGAAAAACATGTCCTGTCACAGTAGGTTCAAGGAAGAAAAAGGGCCCATAAATCTTTTCAGGGGAAATGGCACAAAACACATTCACCTTGGGTGAATCGCGTTGGTGTTCCACAACTGCGTGGGGATTATCAGTTCCCCAGATCCTTACGTTGTGTCTATTCACATTCCCAGAAAGGTGAAAACCGCTTCATCACTGTAACGTAACCTTTCGGCGAACCCATCCTCTTCCATTAACGTGAGAAAATCAGCACAGAAAGACGCTCGAGCAGCATAATCAGTGTCTCTTCCCACATAGCAAAATGACGTCCCAGGGATGTCTGACGGATCTCCTGGCAGGATATCGGGACGTCCGTAGGCCGTCCTGTTTAAGTCCCGTTTACATCCATGGTACGTATAGTTATAATTAATCCTTCGAATAACTATACGAAGACATATCTTTCGTATAGTTATAATTAATTAAATAATAATAATAGTAAGGTCGATTTAATTTATAGAAATTCCAGGTAGGTAATCCCACACGGCTTTCCGGGGGACATCCACGGGACCTCCATATGGGATGAACTGTTTGTATTGCCCACAGAATTATCCCACGGACGTCCTTAGGACATCGCTATGGGAGCAGGACCATTCTGACGGTAATGGGATCTAAATGGGACGTCCCAAGGACGTACTCTGCTATGTGGGCTAAGGCTTGTAGCAGTTGCAAGCAATAGGATTTCATTTGTAAACGTTTCCGCAGAATTCGCCATACAGTTTTCTGTGGCATTTCAAGTTCCCTCGCTGCCCGGTAGGTAGACTTCTGTGGACTCCGCACAAAACTGGCGCGAACACGTTCCACTGTCTCTTCCTCAGCGGAAGGACGGCCAGTCGATTTTCGCTTACAGATGCAGCCCGTATCTCTGAATTTTTCATACCACGTACGAATGGTTTTTCCAGTAGGTGGGTCTCTGCCATACTTGGTACGGAAATGCCGTTGAACACTCATCACAGAGTTGTTTACATGGTAATCCAGCACACAGAACGATTTCTGCTCTCCAGTCAGCGCCATTTTCGTTAACTGCTTCCAGCGCCGCGTAGTGGTAGGCAATACAACCACGCGGGACATAAACTAAACTCAACTAAACTTTGAACTTTTGCCTTTCCTTGCGCGTAGCTCACATTAAGATATGTTCATTATATTTCACAAAATAAATTTATGAAATCGGGTCTATCATTTTGACTTACCCTGTATATATATATATATATTTACGAAAATTTATCAACAGAACTTATCAATTTATTTAGCTGATTTAAAATTAATTTGTTTTCCCTTTCGAACATTCAAAGTACGAAAGACTCAATATTGTGATCTAAATGACGTAAGTACAAAGACTAAATTAAGATAGACCCAGAACTTGCAACTCGCTTTTCTTTCCATGCTACCCATGTTTATTGTAGACCATCTATAGAATACCCAGTATATACTAGGTTACTTTAGCAGGCCCGCAGTTGGGCCTGCCATCTAGCGATCGCAGTTGGAACTACGTGCAATAAGGGAACATAATATTTCTATTGCTGAATGCTGTTGCTTCCTCACCTACTTATCTTACACCGTGTCTATCTCCCGTATTTAGATCCATGGGGTTATACTAGTTGCCCACGTGCCTGCCATCCGAACAGTTGAAGTTTAACCTGCGTCCCCCCCTCCCCTCGAACGCAAAAGTGTGCAGTAGTTCAAGCATGCAACCCGCTCCAACAAACTGCAACTTAACAGCAACAATGAAATTATGGAAGAAGTCACAAAAATTCAGATATAGTTGTTTCAGTAAAAGGTACCAATTCTCTCTTCAATCTGTAAAATTTGTATTTGTCATTTTTAAATCAGATAACGTACGTCACTTCCGATATCTCGCCAGAACATCGAGGGAGATATTGTGACTGCAAGTTTTGTGAAAGAAAGTGCAAAGGAGAAGAGAGTTTGCATATAGAAGACGAATATCCAACAACAGAGGACGTATCTTCCTTCCATTTGCAAGATATTGTGAGCACGTTGAAGCCACCTACAGTTTTAAGGCGCGCCGCTTTGTTTGATTTTGCTCAGGTTTACTTAAAATTATTTTTCTAGTGTGTAAGTTCAATAACTTTAATTTACCATTATTGAAGTTTTGTACTTTAAAACCATCTTGGTAATATTGCAAAACTATTTAAAAACCCAATCTCTGTCTCAACTACTAATCCCAATAAACACCTAGTTTGAGACTAACCAACGAATTGTTTGTCTCAAGCAACCCCAACTAACGGGGTGACATGAGACAATGCGTTATAATTTATAACCAGAGTGTTTCTGACGAATAAATGTTGTTAATACCAAGTATCCAATCATACATGAGTATTTGCACAAATCCATATCAAATATCCTTCGAAGACGAAATATAAAGTGTCTAAACCTGAGCAAACATTAAAAATCTGTCACCCCGTTTGACAGTATTTTATTTGTTATGAACTCTAAAAGCAATAATGTTCTTACACCTAAAATTTTCATCTGATTAGCTACTCCTATTGCAAAACCACTGTGTGGTGCTTTCTTTACATATTATAGCCATCCTTTGTATCATATAAATCTCATAATTCGTATTCTATAATAAGAAACATACAATTCGTATTAGTTTTGGCATATGCACATATTCTCTTTTGGGAGAAGCGCAAATTAATCGTAATTTTATTTTCATACCACCTTATTGAATTTATTACTTTCCCTTTATAACTACATAGATAGAACTACATTTCCGGCCAGACCGGTAGACTAGCTACCGGCTGGTTGGCAACCCTAACCTAGACACACCTTGGACCTTCCAAAATCAACTTCTAGATACATACGAACCAGGAAGTGCGCATACTATATCAAGCAAAAAGAAACATGAAAATAGTTTCAGTAACAAATAGCGTAGGGTTGTTTTAAAGTGGGCGGGGCTTCAGAGCTTTTTCAACGTAGATTTCTAGTTTTAAAATTCTTTTCTTTAGTTCACAATGGTTTGTAGTCTCAAATCTTGCAACGTTAATTTAGCTCATTTCACGACGTTATACAAAGATGAAAATTGGCACAGCGTCGTTAAGCCGGGTGACAATACAATATTCTATTGTTACTTTAATATATTTCTATATATTTTAAAAGCATATTTTAATATTTTTTAAAAAATATTATCCTGCAATGCATAAGCGTTTGACTGGTTGCAGAACACTTTAGGATTGGGGTAAAAAATTAATTAAATAAACCTTTTAAAAACATACTTTTCTTAAACAATCAGTACTAAAAAGTAAAAAAAAAATAATTTTGTTTATGCATGACTAAAAATAAAAGTATGAGGTGCTCTCTCATATATAGTCACTTTATAAATTCTTCAATTAGTGCGCCTCATGCTTTTCTTTTTAGTCATGCATAAACAAAATTATTTTCTACTTTTTAGTACGATTTAAAAAAAAAGTTTTTAATTATTTTTTTCTTTAGAAACTACGGGGAAAATGTGATGGTGCTTTAAATTGGAGGGTACTGTTTTAATTTAAAGACTAATATATAGTGTCAATCGCAAATGAAGATTGGGGATGAATAAATATTTTTTTAAAATTATTGACGAATGTCTCCAGAAAAGCGTTGTGCACTTTCCACACACTTTAATTCGTACATTGCTAGTACGCTTGTCTTATTTAAAAGTGCGGTAATGTCAGTCTGTCAGACATCAGTTGTGGGTGGTCATTTTCTTCATTGAATTGGTCTATACCATCTAGAATAGGGTAGGGAAAAGGCGGCCAGGGCCTAAGTTGAATCCAAGCATTTGCCTGGAGTGACGAGGAAAAAATTCTGGAGAAACCTCAGCTAAAGTAGTTGGCCGCTGGTATTGAACCTAAAACCTCTGTACTAATCAAAATCTACTACGGCCGCTCGATTCGTATTTTTAAATATTCATGCGGTTACGAGTTAAACTTTTTTCAACAACCTAAGTGTTCCCTGTTCTTGTTATGGTATCATTTCTTTTATACTAGTAGGTATGAAGAATATGTTGTTCATAAGTTTTAGGCGTTTCTTCTTGCTTGTATTTTCTTTCAATTAAAATCTCGATTGCATCCTTCAACATTGATCTGTTTTTCTTCTGTAGATCCACATTTCAAAGGATTCTAGCATATTTTCATCATTCTTAAATTCCATATTTGAGGTGATTTCTATACTAGCCCTACTAAACCTCTTGACAAATTCTTAGTTTGCGGATCCAGTCTATGAAACGCCCACCTCACAACAAAACAAGAAGGAAGTTCTTTTGAAGATATTTCGAACCATGCATAATATCGCAGCTAGACACTCAAAGTTAGGGCGGCATTGACACAAATGACATCATATTACTACAAGTAATGACGTCAGCAATGTCGGCTAAACAAATCACACCCGAAGCAATACCTAATACATCAATTTGAGCAGTGTTTAGGATTGAGGGGGTGGCGTATAAGCAGGTGTTCTTCGTCACCGAAAGAGGTAGGGGGGGGGGATTAATGACCCATACCTGCACCTATTTGAGTATTGTGTAAATATAGGAAGAAGGGGGCAAGAATAGGCAAATTTTAATTAAACCCATGTATCTTTGTAAATACTTGCTACAATGACATATTGAATATAGGGAAGTGTTTGGTGTGGATGGTTTGCATGAAGTGCTGGTATGTTTTGATGAACGAGCTTCCATCTGTTGGTTCCTAGGATGACGTCTTAATTTTCCTGTAGCAGGAGGAACAATTTTGTCGATTAGAACTGTTACTTGAAGGCCCTTCAGACTCAGTTTCAACTAATACAGACGATGATGGGAAGTCTTCACCTGTGAATAAGTCTGTAAAATCACACAAATCTTACATCTACATGATATATGGTTTATCCTACTGGTAGTGCTCGAAGTGGACTAGAAAAGATATAAGGGAACGATTGCAGAAGTGGCCTAAAAAGGTAAGAGAACGCTGTCAGAAAGTGGCGGCGATTGACAATTGAAAGTAAAGGCAATGAGCTAAAAAATGAGGGAACGGTAAATAAATAAAAAAAGGCACAGTGTTTTCCTCACTTCGAGCGCTGCTTAAGGATTATTAAAGTGGTCCAAAAGTACGCATGCGTAGCCTTACCCCTACTATACCTGCATTCAACGGGCTGAGTGCTCATAGAATTTGTCCTCTGAATGCCACTGAGAAGTTCCGGCTCACTGCGAGCCGCCGCCATTTTGTAAGAAGAAAATTTTACGCTCACTTGTGAGCCGGAAGTTGGACGCCAAGAAGTAGCAGAAGACGTGTCTGTTAAACATAAAGAGAATTCTTTTTTTGGCGCATAGAAGTTAATAAATGATGCCCATTAGTGTTGAGATGACTAAAAGATGCAATAAACCTTTTATAGGAGAAAGGTTATATTTATTGGTGAACATACATCGACAATACCAACAGAAGTACGGAGTGCTTTACAATATTCAACTGTTCGTTAAATTCTACAAGCTTCTTGTCATCCGAAGGATTTCCGATCCCAGAAGGCTCTCAGCCACTCAGTCCGTTGAATGCAGACCGGCATACTCCTGCCCCTAACTCATATCGTCGTTGCGCCTCGAAAAACTGCTGTGTGTAAAAACCACAACTTTCCAGAAGAAGCTTAAAAGATTATCAACGTTCATCATACATATGCACGCGGAAATGGCATAATTTGTTTCATAAAAAAGCTCTATGTGCTGCACACTTCACATAGAAGTTGTCTTGTTATGTTAATGAAATTGCTCCATATGTTGCCGTTTCACAATCGATTCAGAGCATTAGTTCTGACGTGATTACTGTACACAGCGGTTTTTCATTTATTTTTTATTTTTTTATAACAGCGAAACTACGTATTCACGTCTCAAATTTTGAGGTACGATTCCCGATGGCCTTCTGGCTCTTTTGCATTGAATATATGATTTTTTGACCGAAATGTCACACAGCTGTTTTTTTGAGGCGCAACGACGATATAACAAACTGTTGGAGGTGCATGGATCTCGCAGAACAAAATACTAGTGTGTAGATTTCCCCAGAGACTCGATCGAATGCTTTCTTCAAATCGGTAAAGGTGTCAACAGCACACATTTCATTTTAAACAAGGTAGGATTAACATAACAGACAGGAAAACGAGTACAATACGAGAGTTCAAGTATTCTGATGTTCTATATTTGCCGGTTCATTTGTACTGTGTAACAGTTAACAACATAGCTTCAGTCATAAAAATTTGCATGGTGACATTTAAAGCACACTTTTCGTGTTACATTGTAGTAGCGGTGGCAGGAATTCTATTCTCATCCACTGACATATTCCAATATGTAAAACGTAACTTGAATTCATCCTTAAAAGCAAAGCATTGATCAATTTTCGATATTAAGTACAAATTACCTGCTCTCCCGGACTCCTTTCTTAGTATTGATATTTTGAGATAACCATATAAAAAAAAAACTTTACAAGACCATGACACAAAATATCAATTGAATCACTGTAAAAAATTTGACGCTTCTAGGATCAAAGGATAAAGTCATAATTGTGTTCATAAGATTTTCGTATTGTCAAACATTCTTAATGACATCTAAGATCCTAATACAAACGTTCGACCAAGGCGCCAGGTTTAGCTGAATTAGAATGATCATATAAAGACGGTTTGGAATTGCAGCTTCTGTTTCGGGGACGAGGTCATTATTTTTTTATTTTTCCAGCAAGAAACAATATATTAATTACTATATTTTATAAATGATTACACATTCGACTGAATTGAAGAAAAGTTGGTTTCTGAATTTGAATGAAGGGGTTGTCATTATTGTTTTTCTAAAGTTCCACTTTGTAATAAACTTGAATAAAGCAAAATTTAGAATGCCGGTAGCGTCCCGGTTAGGGAAAATAGAAATATAGCCAGTCCAGTTTCAATAAATAACTATTTCCTCTTCCCCAAAAAGCAAACATTTCATGGAAACAAATTTGTTAAGCGTGGTAGCCAACAGATTGGACTACTATTTCCAATCCAATCCAACATACAGACTTGATTCCTTCTATAAATAAATAAGAAAAAAGAGAAAGTTGTTTACAGAAAATGCAACATAATAGAATATTATAATTATTCGATATCTAAATAATAGAAAAGAAAGTCTGTTACTGTACTTCAGTACAGACAAGATGCACAGGTACATTAATTGGAGTAACATTCAAGTTTTTGTTTCCACTGACTTATTTTCTGAGAGGTTTATATGTTAAAGAGTATTATCTATACCGCGACGGGCATTTGTCATAGTGCTGTTACTGCCCATGTAATTCAGTTTATCTTTTATCTATATAGCCAATTTTCGCTCCTTGGACGAACACTGTAATAGGAGACGTAATGTATTAAAAAAAAACTTCTGACAATAAACTATACAACGTATTTACCAATCGAAGAGGAAATAAATGTGTTTCGATACATGAGTATCGTTACATACAAAAGTACACCATATCAACTCTCAAAGATATTTTTCCAATACATATTGATTTTATTATTCACACAATGCTTATTATTATTTGTTAGAACTGTACAAGTACTCTGTAATGACCATGTGAAACATCTCTGAGGCACAATTTAACTAGTAATAGAATCTGCGAGTTTTAAGCAGAGCAATAGAAAATGTTTCCTCATCAGATCATTGAGAAGTGCAAAGAAGTAGAAAGGCAAAAACAGTCACATTGTTCGAATTGCATAAACACTAAAACAGTCAAATTGTTCGAATTACATAAATGTTCAAATACGATCAACTAATCTAATTTCGACGATTCAATGTCAACAATAATGGAACATAAAAACGAGTTGTTAACTCACGAAAGAACTTAACACTTCCTGTGACACAGGATAGATCAGAGATGCAATACTCCAATGTCAACTAATCTGTTAGTACAAACCTTCATTTAACAGTGTAACAGAAAATTCAGACATTGCACCATGAGCTAATAAATTCTCTAAGGGGCGAAAGGTAACACGACAGTACAATGGACAGTACTTGGGTTTTCAAGTTCTCAGAGTGGAGGGTAAATTCAGATTTACGTTTCGTGCTAACCTTTTAAATTACCCGTAAATAGACAGGATTGTCCATTTTGTAATGGATTGGACAGAATGCAGGTAAATTTAGTTTTAATTAATATGCAGAATAAATGAGTACTAAAATACGAAAGCTAAGGTTGTTCTAAGAAAACTCAGGTATGAATTCGAATTTTTCAAAGGCCTTAAGGCAGCTATGGCTCAGGCCGAAACTCAGATATGAAAATCCACAAACAAACAAATTATTCACCCCTACAATTCATTTTATCTTATTCACTCAACTAACTTAACATCGAACTTGCCTTTTCTTCGCTGCGTGGTTGCTCTACCACTATGCAATTAGCGAAAGGATCAACTTACGTGTATGTACTGTGTATTCTCCAGATCTGAGCTAAACCACTTCTCGGACAAACAAGGATTTGAAACTCTCTTTCGCAGATAGCGTTGCAACAAAACACATAAGAAAGAGAGCGATACATTCTGGTTCAATTCCCCAGACAATTTTGCTATTCGGCGAGTGTTTCATACCTTTTTTCCATAGAAAAAGACCGTATAACGACAAGTCAGCATTGTTTATTCGTGTTGAAGTCAAAAGATTTGATATATGTCCCTGTTCGGGTGCCACTTTCATAACATCGTTGAGAAAGGAATTTGTCGTGCCACTGTACGTTTCTTCTCATATGTCCTTTGCAGTCCTATAACTGTTGAAAGTTTATAATAATTATTGGGACCTAGTAGGTATTCAATACTTGTCCTCAGTTATCAGTGAGGCACCAAATATTTCGCGTTCCTTCACTCCATTCTCGTAAGTGTTGTCCATATGATTTGTCTCCAAATGATGGTCCTTTCCAATCATAGACCAAATAATTTTAATCTATTCTTCTACATGACTCTGTAATTGATGTCACATGTATCATATTCCTAGTATCTTTATTAATTTATCATGCGGTGAAAGTGCATACCCATCTAATCATCTTACTCTTCGGTCTGAAATTTGCTTCATATATATATTTTCTTGTTCGCTGCCCAGGTCTCACTTCCGTAATTTCCTAAATTCATCCATAGATTTTGATATTCAACTAAAGCAAGTCTTCTTTTGACGCTAAAACACGGGGAAAATTGATGAAATTCAGACAAGTACACTTGAACCCAGAAACAACTGCATCATCAATATGATCAAAATATAGCGTACTAAAGAGAACAAAAAGGTATTTTCTGCCAATGTATTTAAAGCGAAGTTTTCATTTGCATAGAGAGCATACTGTACATTGTAAATAATATCTACAAATACTGAATTGAAATTCAATAACCTGACCCGAAACGTCGTTACAAGCAGTACAATTAAGACGACAGCCTTAAATACTTCCGAACAGATACTACACCAGCATCCACGTGATTGTTTCTATTCAATTGACTCTTTCTGTAGAAGAAACTTAAAATGATTTAATGAGAACATCATACATTCACAGTTATACATTCTGATGGAGGGATCACGTTAACTGTATCAAAGACACTTCTATACACCCACGTTACGCATGGAGACAGTATAATCAAAATTACATTTATTAAACTTACAAATCTGGCCACGCTCTGGATAACTCGGTTATATTAACATCATCATTCAAGCCCTATTGCATATAATTCTTCCACTTTTCGCATTCATTTTACGTATCCATCCTTTCCGAAGAAATTCTTAGTACAAAGACGAAATGCAGAATAAGATCAAATTTGTTTTTGCAACAAGAATTGGAGACTAACGATACATTTTTGTAGTAAGTGTGATTCTGATTGTGTGAAAGAGATTATTTTTTTCAAAAAAGAAGCAGGCTTACAGCGTGTACAACCTGTAATTGAAGATTTGCATTTCAGCAGTCACTAATACGCTGTTAAGGCAATTCAAGTACAAACCGCTACATTATACTTTTTTTTTTGTTCTTAACAAAGCACACAGAGACTAACAGTGTTTCGGGGACACTAGAGATATTATGATGAAACATGCCTACATACACGTTCAACATAGTTGCCAGCATTCTTATAAAGAATTACATCATTTAATGTTCACAAAAAATATCTGAAGTTAGGTGAAAAATATTTTGTTTTTAAATTTATTTCTATAAATAGAAGTCAGAAGGGATTCTACCAATATACATTCTACAAAAAGAATTTACGTTGAAAATTCATCATTAAATTTCACTGCATATGAGCTAACAAGATAATTATCTATCGTTTTATAACTTACAATTCAGCACTTGTCTGCCACCTTTAGTAAAATTTCATGCTTTGAAAAACAAAAGAAAAAACAACACAATTATTTGCCTGTGTATTTGTTTTAACTTAACATTATAAGATATACTCCATTGCCATAATTCATACACAGGGTTCTCAATATTAGTAAGCATACAGACAAGTGTCACAATATTTAGGTTTGTCACAATCATTCAAAAGAAAATCAAAAATATACTTATACGCAATCAAAAATATGGCTTAGTATTTACAGATATAGGAGTAGTCTTTTTTTTTTTAAACATATACTAATATTGTTTTAGAAATTTAATTACAACTATTTCACGCAACAGGGCTTGTTCGAAATATTTCATAACTGACGTTCAATAACCACATTATGAACGACGTCAGAAAGAAAGATTTACAGTCAGTCACTAGTGTTTTTGTTTTATTTCTCTTCTGAAGCATCGCCACCAGTCTCTACCTGTGCTTGTTTCTTTGCGTCAGGAACCCACAACCCTGAATCAATGCATCGTTTCATATGATATCGAGCTTCTTCTTCGGGCATCTTCGCGATAACTTCCTGAAGCATTGGGATATCCTGAATTTCAAAACACTTCTTCATCTCCTATGAATAGAAATAAGTTATTGTAACATACGTAGGAATACTAAAGAAATTCATCTATGCATAATTTTAAGATCACAAACAATATAATACATGGAATTATAGACACTGTGTTCTTAAGAGACATTTCCAATTTGTTATTCTCATACCTCTATCAGGGTTCCCACTCATTTAGCCAGAACGAATCCCTTGTCTTTCCCAGGTCATTACCGCACTCATGCAACATTCGGACACAGAGATTTGCGGATGCTCGTGTTCTTGGCTCCGGCATACACCAACATCGAAAAGAAGCACCTAAACTGCAATCATCTATAATAAATTGAAAAACAGACGCAGAGCATCAACAAGTACAGTATGGAGTTTAAACCCGGCCAGCTTCAGTGGCTGACGATGACCGATGCTGAGCAAGTGACGACAGGTAGCTCTTCCCCTCCATCTATCATCAAAACTGTAACAACCACAGTTGAAGACCTACATCTTCAACAAACTAAAAATAACTTCCGTCCTAAATATTTGACCACTAGAAAAAGACAATGAAATCAGAATGAGACAAACAGGAAAGTACAAAGGGAAAAGACGGTTTTATCAATGAACTTTAAAGATCACCACAACTCACTCCAAATATCCAATCTAATGAGAATTTTCCTCATCTCGCTAAACCAGATTTGAATAGTACCTTATTCACTGATGATGGTAACCACGATATGGAGATCAATGTTTCCAGCAATCCAAAAAGACACTCAAAGTAAATCACCCCAGCAGAGCGCATCCATACTTCCAATTCTGTTGAAGCTTTAAATGCTGATAATCTAGAACAACAAGAAATTGAGAAGGTACACACTGTGTCCAAACCTCCACAGCTTGCTTTCCATTTAGGGAATTGCCCATCAATATCAATTCGGAAAATAGTTATCTGCGGTTTCTCCAGTACAACCTAATGTACGTCACACCAGTGAATACATTAGTTTTCAGACATAAACCAAAACCGACAAACTAGAAGCCTATTATGTGCAACAGAAAGTGCAATATGCCACTGCAACAGCCACACAAGATAACTACTTTACATACAGGGTGATTCTAAAAGCCTGTACGATGGCTATAACTCGGCTTCTATTGCACAAGGATCTTTGAAACAAAAAAATTATGCATACCAAAGTGCACATGCGGACTCACATGATGCTGCTGAAAGCAGTGGCGTTCCGGGAATACCTCTATACGGGAGAAGGGGAAGACATCAAAATTTTAAATGGCAACGGGGTTGATTTTTCTCTCTTTGAAACGAACGCTAAATTTTGAACAACTTTTACGAAACACACTTTTCGATTGCTCGTACCGTTTGGCAGCTACAAGAGCTAATTGGTAGGTCAACAATAATAGAGGGTTATCGGGACCTTTTGGGGATGCTGCAACTCAAAGGGAATAGTAAACGAAAGTTCGAAACTAAAGTGAGTTAGGAAATTGGATATGCGGAATCAAACGGTGAAATTTTCGGAGAGTGGCGTCCCGGAAGGCGGAACTTCAAAATTTTATTTAGAAACCGGAGTTGATTTTGCTTTCTTTAAAACAAGCACGAAATTTTACAGGCACTTTTCAATATCTCCTACTCATATACGGTAATGTCTCCTCCCGTAGTATTAGTAGTAGTACTAGTGGTGGTGGTAGGTTTATTGACCCCGCACCAACGGGCGGACAAATCAGCTAGTCACTATAATAAAACATGTTTAGCATTATAACACGCTTTACAATTATATCAATTCTAAGGTAACGTAAGCCACAATTATAAAAGGAATCTCATGTATAGGATTTCAGAATTTCCACAAATTGCTTTACGGATTTGAGAAGCCTTCAAATCAAAATTTAAAAATCGAGTAAGGGAATTTTCAGACGCTCTTATTTACTTTGGTAAAATGGACCAAGTTTTAGACAATCCCTTCGCAAAAACACATTCTTTTCTCAATACACAAGATATATATATATATATATATATGTATATCATCATCATATTCAGCCTTTTTCTATCCACTGCTGGATGGAGGCCTCCCCCTTTTCTTTCCACATATATCGGTCTGCTGCTATCCTCATCCATGTAGCTCCTGAAAAACGCTTGATTTCATCTACCCATCTTACATTTGGACGTCGTCTCGGTCGTTTCTTTTCTCTAGGAATCCACTGTAGTACATTTGTCGTCCACCTTCCATCTGTTCGTCTAGCTATGTGACCGGCCCATCTCCACTTCATCTTCTTCGTAGTCTTGATTACGTCCTCTACCTTTGTTTGTGCGCGAATCCATTCATTTGTCTTCCTGTCCCTCCTGGTTATTCCTAGCATGCACCTCTCCATTGCTCTTTGTGTGACTCTCAATCTTTGAGTCGTTTGCGCATTCAATGTCCAAGTTTCGCAGCCGTACATCATTACAGGTAAGACACATTGATTATAAACTTTACGCTTCAGACACATTGGAAGTTTGCTTTTGAAAATAAAGTGTAGTCTTCCAAAAGAACTTCACGCCATTTTACATCTTCTATTTACTTCATCAGTCAACTTTGCATTCGATGTTTTAAGCTGGCCTAGGTAAACATACTCATCAACTATGCCTATTGTCTCTCCGTTAATCTTCACTTCCTTCTTTGCAGCATGTTGGTTGTACATTACTTTTGTTTTACTTAAGTTCATTTTAAGGCCTATTTTCGAACTCTCGTTACTCAGTTCTTCCATTCTGGTTTGTAGTTCTTCTGCACTTGAAGCAAACAGGACTATATCATCAGCGAACCGTAGGTGATGAAGATATTCGCCATTAATTTTAATTCCAACTTCATCCCAGTTTAAATTCTGGAACACTCTCTCCAGGACCGCACAAAACAGTTTCGGAGAAATTGAATCTCCTTGCCTTACCCCTTTTCCAACTTTAAATTTTTCACTGTCTTGATGCAGCCTAATGACAGAAGTGGCAGTCGAGTAAATGTTTCGCAGTAACTTGATGTATGCACTTTCGATGCCTTGATGTTCAAGTGATTTAAGTACTGCTGACAAGGAGACCGAATCGAAAGCTTTTTCAAAATCTATGAATCCCAAACATAGTGGAAGTTCATATTCATTAGTCCTTTCCATAGCATCATTCAATGTTTGTATGTGGTCCACTGTGCTAAATCCACGACGAAATCCGGTTTGTTCCCTTCCCTGGTTGAAATCTAAGACTCGTTCAATACGATTCAAAATAACTTTGGTGAACATTTTGTATAGGACTGACAGTAAACTAATTGGTCTGTAGTTTTCGACGCGTTCTTTGTCCCCTTTCTTGTACAACAAAATGATAACGGCATTGTTCCAACTTGAGGGTATTTCTCTCTTCCTCAGGCACATCGAGAATAATTTAGTAAGTTCCTTTTTCATCTTTTCACCTCCCCATTTAAATATCTCTGCTGTGAGTCCATCTTCACCTGGCGATTTTCCGTTCTTCATTCCTCGAAGTACTTTATCCACTTCTTCTTTCATTACGTCTGGGACATCAACATCAATTTCTTCTGAATCTTCATTTCCTAGCTCTTCCTCGGAGTAGTACAATTCTCTGTAGAAATTTTCAAATATGTTTATAATTTGTTCCTTATTTCGTCTTACGGTCCCGTCTGGTCTCTTAACTACAATTATTTGCTTTTTCCCTATCATGAGCTGCTGTTTGGCTTTCTTCAAACTCTTGTTTTCCTCGATTGTATTTTTAACAAGATTTTCGTTATATCTTCGTACATCTTCTCTTATTTTCTTTCTTATGGTTTTATTGAGTTCTACGTACTCAATCCTCTTTATGCAATTTTCCTCTTCTTTCATTTCCCTTCTTTTCTTCACCAAGAGTTTAGTTTCTTCTGAGATTTTGCTCTCTTTTTTCTTTCTGGTACCTGCTATTTCCTTGGCTGTTTCTCTTATTATCTCAGTTAGTATTTTATTTCTGCTATCGATGTCTTCTTTATCATCCTCTAACTCTTCCAAGGCGCTCAATCTGTTGCTTAGTTCTATCTCGAATGTCTGTCTGT
>JAGDQP010046133.1:0-15401 GCA_022664845.1 Lepisma saccharinum
TCGCGCCAAGTTCCTTTGTTCCTGTTACATGCTGTCACCAAGGAACTTGGCTCATCCGTCTCCCATTTCACACCTTTTTAGGGCTAAAGAACTTGGCTCCACTTTTTGCACCTCTGGTGTTTTTGTTCGGATTCCATTTACAAAATTCAGAGTAATTTCCATGTAGTTGACTTTTTTTTTCGTTGCCATGTTCCTTACCGTGAAAATGGAATTCTACAATGAAGCATGAATGAAGTGTTCAGGGTTTGGCTTCTCAGGGAACCGAAATTAAAATAAAACACTATGATTATGAGTTCCATGGATTTGATTAATAAGTGATACACACCTGATTTTAACTTTCTATTCCACAGTAAGTCGACTGTAGAAACATCTTCCTTCGAGTTCCACTGAAACAAGACTAAGCTAGATGCATCCTGTCTAAAACATGCAAAAATTTTGTTCAGTGTTGCCAGCTTCACACTTTTGTTGCAACTTTTCTGTCAGTCCGTGAAGGTGATGAAAAAGTCGGTGTCATGTGTTTTAGTAAATGTAATTCTCATACTATGATTCGTGTTTCAAACTAAATTATTCTGAAGAATTATTGTTGAAAATTAACTGGAAAACTAAAAACAGATACTAAAAAACATGTCTCAAACATGAGAATTAAGGTGAGTTTCATTCCATGGAGTTGATATTAAGCATATTTGAGACTAAACAACATAGATATTATTAAAATATGAAAGTGGATAGAAACTGGCCCAATTATAGGAAGTGTTTTAAGAAGCAAATAGAAGCAAAGAAAGTAATTTGGGGCTTATCTTTTGTGAGAAAAAATGCAGTTTCACAAAATGCCCCATTTCTGGAGAATGACCCGTATACAACCCAAAGGAAGATCCCACATTTTGTTCTTTTCCACTCAAGTTGCGCAACTGGAGTATATTATGCGATACAAATTCTTTAAAAGAACATACTTTATCTGTTACAAATGTGCAAATCAACATTAATAAACATAAACCACGATAGTAGTTTCAGCTACCTGTTTCGAGTGACCACAGTACCATCACCAATATGAACTATAGTACTAAAGGTCATCAATTCAATTCAATGAATTGTAGTAGTGGCAACACTACTAGCAGTAGTAAACAGGTATTACTGCTTCTTCGTACTTCAGTAAGAAATTGTTGTAAAAAAAATAAGTGGCTCTAATTCTTACCTTAAAATCAAATAAGGATGTCAATTAACAGTGGAATTCTATTTTTTACTCTCTCTCGTTTGCACATTTAAAACAATACCCTACCAATTCAAACGTGTTACAACTTTCAAAGCATTTTTTTTTTTCGTTATCTTTTGTCTTCTGATATTGAATTCAAGAAGAGTGCGTGTAGATATTTTGTAACAGAATGAGTATAGGGGGCTCAGATGGCACTACAGTTTCCTTGTGACGATAATTCAATTTCTCCTGTGACAACGTTCCTCCTTATTCTCATGTCTTACTCTATGGAAGATCGATGATGAGCTTCCAAGGCCTGAATTTTCCCAAAACGAAAGTCCCACTTTTGTAACAAGACGCTATGGTAGAAATATGAGAGTAGAAAGAAAATATGTTTTTACAAAAGCACGCGCAAACGCACACGCACACGCACAAGCACCCCCTCCCCCACAAAAATATATATCGTACATAACATCTTACACCTATTCTATTACTTCTTTTTCTCTTTTGAATTCACACCAGTGGACATAAATTACATATTTTCGTCAACAGCATCCGTTGCATTTTGATGACAGTTTTGTCATGTTACCTGCGGCTATTCCGTTTCACGCGAACGCTCCTACTCCGCCACGAAAGACTTTCGTGTTCCCGTCTTGTCTCACACTTCGTCCGTTCTTCTCTTTCAGTCTCCAGGATCCCATTTTCCCGAAGCTGGGAGCCGAAACTGGTCGCAAGTGGATCGTATAACAGACTTGGAAAAATGAAGTGAGACCGGGGGATTGATATATATACATAGTAATAGGAATCGCGCGATAAGGAAGTCTTTCTTCGGGTCGCTATGGGAGAGATGCAAGAGCCGATGAACGACGCCTTTTTTTCTGGTTGCCTCCTCTTTTCCTTGGTTTTGGCTGTCGTAGTTGACAACGCTATGCCACAGCAGTGGAAGGAATTTCTTCACATTTCGAAGACGACAACGAAAAGAAAAGAAAATGGGACAGTTCCAACTACCGACTTCATCTAGAAGCTTTACTGCCGATTCAGACGCTATCTTTCCAATGGTCGCCAGCTCAGATCGCGGCATGGAGAGGCAAGAAACGAAGAAAACAGCACCGTCTTACTCTTCCAAGTTGGTAAACCACATTACTTCGAGATAAAAATCTTTCTTTCTTTCTTTAAGAAAGTTTTCTTTCTACTTACTCTGCAAATGGAAACTGTGCTCTGAAAGAAAAATCACTTTCTCCCTATCTTATAATCATTTTCAATACGAAGTATCTGACAGCTCTTCAATCTGAAGTTTCAGGTCGGTACCGGAAATGATTCCGAAGAATCTTTGAAGTCGCTCAGTAAGGGTTTCTTTAGTCTAAAAAAAAATCTTTCTATTTCTCTCTCTCTCTCTCTTTTCTTGGACAAACAGTGAACTCAGATTCATCGATAGCAGTATAATTTACACTGTAGACGTCCGTAATGAACTACCTTCATTCGTCAGTCTGCAAACACATATCCTGATTCAATTTGAATTTATTTATGCCCTTTAGACAACTTTGGCTCGAACTACATCCTGACTCAACTACCACACAAAGGGTCAACAGCGTTTTGCACAATATTTGAAACCTATTCGTGTCCGAATTAAGTGCTACGAAGAACCAATAGTTGTCATCATTTTATTCAAGTGATTTTTTTTTATTTAGGCAAGTTTGAACGAAAACCTTCGACTTACTGAATGAAATCAGGGCCAATACGTATTAAAAGAGATGCAGGATAACTCAGTCAACCCACTGAAAGACGTAGTTCTGTACGAAACATTCCTTACAAAAAGTGCAACAACTCCAAAAGGAATTTGAAGCATAGTCCATGGTAAATTTTATTTCTGAGTATTTGGAGATGTTGATCAATACCTGTAGTGTTGTCTGGCTGTGCAACGTGGACATTAAATGTGAAAAGCAACTCAGTGGTTAAGAGTTACAGAAAGAGCATGGTAGAAATACCTAATAGGCACAGGCAGACAACTGATGGATTTGCTCTCAAACAAAAGTAGGAGATAGACTACAAATGAAAATCACAGGAAAATAACGTGCTTTGTCCAATTTATTGATTTTACAGGAAAGCGTTTTAAAAGTTCAGAATTTGTATTGCGTATACCGGCACATCAAATAAGGATTTGCTTGTAGCAGACGGACTAATGCTATATTCATGCATGATAACTTGTTAAAAAGGTCATTGAAAGAGCTAACTGATGGCACTCTTATCTCAATTTCACAAAAAAAAGGGCATTTCTTCCTGTTGTCGTCAAATGTTCTACCACTGCATTGAATTTCCAGAGAAAATAAGTGACCTGGAACACGAACAAGTGCAAGCTGTGCACGTGAAATCAAGCGTTTCTCAGGAGATACATGGATGAGGACAGCAGCTGACCAAGCCTTGTGGGGGGAAATATGGGGAACAGGTTATTATCCAGCGGGGGATTGATAATGGCCGAAAACGATGATGGTGATGACTTTCATCTCATTCTACTTCCATAATAGTTGATGACGTATTCCAAACTGTTGACAACTTTTTACAGAAGAGATAACAATACGGAAGTGAAGCAAGAGTGCCTGTAGCACAAGATAGATAATAGATAAGAATTTGTACATTTTTTGACATGTAAAGAACAGAAATATATTCTAAGTTTGAAAAGTACTTAGACTTGGTAAACAAGTACAGGTTAAAATCTCTTGAAAACAGAAGAGTTAATTTTCACTTAACTTTTTTCTTCACAAACTCTTACAGAGTAAAATCCACTCAGAGAACTTATTATTTGAATTAGGGCTATATATACTGCACAGAGTAACTCGACTGCGTAATGCTGTCTGCCACCTATTGGCCCAAAGGACAAAGCATTAGACATATCGCCTATTAGGAGAATGTGATCATTATATAACTGTATTCTTAAAGGATGTCCAGAGATGGATACATTTAACATAAATATAAGTGAAATATTTTATGCAGAATATGCCACCACGCAGCTCCAAACATGTATATGTATATTACATCTATGAGTGTATGTAGAAAATGTCATATATTTATGTTGAACACCATAATTAGGCAACTAGCCTGTTAAGTTCAATAAATAAATACATTTGCGACGATGCCTTCCTAGATTCAGTCGCTTCCGGCTCTGAAACTACACATTATTTGACATTTGTTCATATGGATTTTTTCTTATTTTGATGGTAGTAATCACTTCCGGACGTTTTTCGCAGTGTTTGTCCGACACACTGTATGGATGAATTTTCAGAAACTTGGGAAATCCAAGAGACCGCGGTAGCTCAGTAGTAGAGCAACCACCTTTGGTGCGTGACGGGTTGGTTCGATCCCGGTTCATTATGTCATCTGAGCTTTCTGGTAGATGAACGCAGTGTGCGTGGGCCTTCTCGGGGTTTTCCCGTTTCCTCCAATTTTCTTCATTCCACCATTTCACCCATCATCATCCATTCGGCCTGAGCCAAAGTTGCGTAAAGACCTTAAATTCAATTCAATTCAATTCAATTCAATTGGGAAATTAAAAAAATGATACTTTGCGATATTCAGTACAAATGGCACTTCTTCTTTAGCTTACATAAGCTTTGCGAAAACAAAATCGTGGTACGTTGGTTCGTCATCGTTCATAAATAAACATCTAAAAATCAGAGAAGACTCCAGATATTATATTTGAAAGAAAGAAAAATATTCCCAAAATCTTGCGAGATATTTCACGTCAAGGAGACATTCGTAATCTTGCCTCGTACATCCCTCAAGATAATCTAGAAAATTAGAATTGTAAAAGTATGCTTTAGAAAATAAAATATATTATTGCAGCTTCTGTTAGAAATGAGACATACAAAAAGTAGACTGAGAAGATGGTATTCTCAAAACACAAAACAAAATTCTTCAGCTCCTTAAGGAACAATACAACTCTGCAGACTTCTTGCGGTCTGATCTACAGGCGTGTTGGTGAAACGCCTTTACATGAATGTTTTTTTTAAAAGATAAACATTGTTTCCCTAATTAAGCACGCTATGCTTCACCTAACATTCCTAGAATACTAAAGTTTTGTTCGCTCCATTATGTAAACAGAAAAGCAGATTACATTAACGACTATATGTGACCTTTCCTACTACGTATACATAGAGTTCTCAACGCTCTGCTTTTCAGAATATCTACGCTACAGAGAGAAATTCAAGACTACTAGGTAAGTGATACATCAATAGTGTAAGAAGTTTTCTACACATGTGTCTACTTGTTGTGTATTCAGAGTTTCTACAAGTTCATCATAAAGCCAACTCTGCAAAGAGCACATAAACTCATTAGACTTGTTTGGAAACACGAAGCTTGCGATGGAAACAAACTAAAATGCCTGTGAGAGGAAATATATACAAATGTGTTTTGAGGTTTTGTCCTTGCTGGCTTACTTTAATTTTAATAGTGACGAACTAACTTTCCAAATTAGTTTCTATTGTATACTACCTTGTATGAACTAGAACAATGCCTGCACGAATTTATGTAGTGTTACCAACCCTGATATGATTTACTGCCACCTGAAACTCCTGCAAGGTTTACCTTGATAGATAAAACTGATTTCCAGAGTGCTGTCAAGTTGGCTGGTCCTATCAAATTTCGAATTGTCGCATAATTAGAAAGAAAGTTCAACCTGGATTGAAACATAACAGAAGAATTTCATTCTCTGTTCCCCAAAAGCTGACGAAAATTGCGAACTTACTAAAAGAAATTGCTCCTTAAATAAGTATTCAGCAAATGCTTACTCATTTGGTTTGAATTTACACGTAAAGTAACTCTATACCTATAAGTCTTGTGGTATGTGTCCTCGGCATGCATTTAATGTCATGACTGTTTGGCCTTGAACATTTAATAAGAGCAAAATAAGTCTGAATGCTCGACTCAAGCAGGAACGACAGAGCGGCGTAGCAGAGTTGGTATAGAGCGTTGGTTTTAAATTCGGAAGGTCCTGGTTTCAACACCAGTGGCCGACCAACCTGACAGATTTCTCCAGGGCTTTTTGTCAGTTATATCAGGCAAATGCCGAGACATCTTTGTAGCTTTCGTTGTTTTATTTCGCCTGCGCAGTGAAGTTAGAGAGTTACGATAAGTATAAAAGCTTGAAGGATTGAAGAATTGATAGTAAAAAGGACAAGTCCAAAACTTCACTTTTTTTTTAAGATAATGAAACCTTGGTGTTCTTTGCTACTTTCCTGGTAGTATAACTTTACTCAAAACCAGGAAAGTTGCCAAGATACAAATAGGCGAACATATGGCGAAGGGGTAAGACAGTTTTTTTTTTTATATCTGAAGAAACATGTGTTTGGACTTGTCCGGTTTGTGCTGTTAACCTTTTAATTTAATTTTATACCATTCATCAGTTTTGTCTATGCCCATGTTCAAGCATCCCGATATTGGCTAACGCATGATGACGGTCGCACTGTCATAGAAAATCCCTGGTACAGTCGGGGAGACATCTTAGTTCAGATTGGGACTCCTGTCTTCGAATTCACATCTGCAGCAATGTCTCGGTTGACTTAGCCTTCTAAGTTACTTACGAATAATCAGCACCAGAACGTACAGAAGCATAGGTAAAGTATATCTATCAAAGTTGCCACCAATATTACATAGACAGTGTGTTTCATATTTCCAAGTAATACTTACGAACGTTGATGCAAGCTTTCACACTTGCCATATCAACTTTACTACACACTTTTTCGTTTGCTGTCACAAGTTCTTCTAAAGTGTGGTTGCTACTTTTTTCTTTGCTACCTGAGTTATAGCCCAGCATTGGGTTTTAAAAATCAACTTGGGTTTCTTTTTAAACCCAGTTAATTTTATCTTATTTGGTGTTTGTTCGAAATTCTTTTCTATTCAAATGTAAATTCTGTTACATTACTTCCTTTCAAATAAAAAGTGAAAACCAGATTTTGAAAAGTAACCGAAAACTAGCATTTCAAACATGAAATATCAGTTTGTTTACCGATTTTGGTCTTTTCTAAAATTGGTTTTCAGTGTTATTTAAAAATAAAGGCTTGTATGTATCTCTAGAATAAACTTATTCATAAGAAATTCATTAACAAATTCGTACACCTTTAGCTGCAAGAATAAAAACGTCATCCAACACAAGCTGTATTGCCCTAGCAGTGGCTCCGTAGGAAGACAAGAAAGCAAAACGGATAATTTAAATTTAGTTGAAAGCCAAGAGTTTTATAACAGTTTCTCATGGAAGGTCGCGTGATTCCCAGCGCTAAGGAAAGTGAAAACGTTAATTTCATCTGCAAAGTGAATATTCGTAACTTGCATGTTGTCACCGAAGCAAAAGTCGCATTACACTTCTCTTGAAAGTGAGACATAAATTATTAAAGCTTTACTTTTGAAATGATTATTTAATTGCCCAAAATACGAATACGTAATATTTCAGATTAAAATATTCCAGAATAAAATTCTGGATAACACAACTTGCGATATGTTTGGACTTTTTCTTTGATTGTATATCCTTTCTTTTCGTGTATGGGCTTTATACATAGTATCATGAGCCAATACCCGTCTTTTACTTAATTTTTTATTTATTTCTTTTTGAAGCAAGATAACGGGAGAAGAAAAGACAAACTGGCACTGATATAAATTTCAAGAACTATTCCGTATTTTACGTGGTGAGGCAGAGAAATCATGGGGAGCTTAGTAAGAATGACCGGTATGAACAGGGCTCGAGCAGCCTGTAATCTGCCTAATGAGAGGTAACCTGAAGCCCACAAGTTTCGCCAGTAGACCAAAGAATATCACAATATATCAATAGTATACTCACAGAGTGCAGCATATTCCAGAAATATTCCATTAAACTCCCAATATTCCAGGAATATCCCTGTAACATTAGAAATATGAAGGTTCTATCCCCAGAAATGGAAGGCTTGGTATCATAAAGGAATATGCATGGAATTATCCTAATACATTCCCAGAGAATAAAAACATTCATGATCATAAAAAAAAAGATGTAAAAATTATTGAAAACTAAAGTAAAATTTGTAACAAAAGAATATTACTGAAATCTTAAAAATGCGGATATCGGAATATTCCTGAAATATAGTGGCTCTATATCTCATGCATAGGCCAGGAAAATACCTAAATATTCCAGTAAGGTGGTCAGAATATAAACATACAAACTTTCTTTGTCTATAAGACTACTTGTATGCTGTTATGCATAATAAATATTACGGTATTACAAAAAATTGGAACGTAATAAAAATATTTCGACCTCTCCCAAATTTTACGCACTAAAACGTAAAATTAATAAATGCACTAAAACGTAAAATTACTAAATGCACTAAAACGTAAAAATTATTTCCTACTTACAGGCTAGATACTGCTTGGTATGTAAAGCTTTGTTGTCATGGGGATAGTTTACGACCCGCTAGTGTGCTAGTGGGCCGACCCAGTAGCAACAGACGTACAATAGTAGTAAGTTGATAGCATGGCTGTTGGTGCTGGGTAACTTCTGTTATCGCGCGCACTAGCGGGTCATAAACTATTCCAGTGATAACATAGCTTAATCCTAAAGTTCCTCACCTCATAACGAGCTGTACCACATGCTGACTCACTTTCTATGAATAAATTAGTTCATTATGATATCTCTGATTGCTAACATGTTAAGCGGAACTAGTCCGGAACTTCATATTTACGATGTAACTTTGATTTCAAAATGTGCTCATTCGTCTTCCCGAGTAACTAGTTTTTTCCTGTTGATTTCAAATTAGGTACCATCATTCCAGAAAAGAGAAAATCAAATGTAATTATGTAAGTGGGACGACCACCCGAATGTTAACCAATCGAGCTGAATTTTTGTCTATAAGTAAACTTCACATAAGTTATAAATATAGACCATGTGGAGAAACAATTCAATCAAAGTAATATTTACCTTAAAATATGGACCAAACTAATTTGCTAAATTCTTCGAGAAATATGGCTAGCTAACAGTGGGAGTATTTCTGTGCTATGTGCGTATATTGACCTGCCACAACTATATAGAATGTTTACTCGTCCGTTGTGTAGTTACATGTACAACTGTTCGTTCTCCATGTGTTATAGTGGTAATGAGGTGGCATATTGCTCCCTTAATTATGCGGGACTATTCCTGCATAATTATTTACGTCAACTGTAAATATGCTCATTCCAGTCATCCCACTCATATCGAACTGCATTGTGTTCCGCTAAATTTGATGGCCACGGTAGTTGTTTCAGGTCAGTAGAATGATCCTCCAACTATGCACGAACAAACTCAGCAAGATGGCATGTGGAATTGCTATCTTGGAAGTAGGTATCTACACTAACAAACTCACCAACTACGTTCAAATACTTTTAGCTACCATGAGACCATAGACAGCGGAGATAACACACTGATATATCCAGCCTGGCACCTCACGCCAGAAAAAGACACCATCTGGTTTGCCACTATACGTATTGGAGGTAGGTAAAACAAGAAGGAACCAAACAGGTAGTCTTACGAGAAAGTCTTTATCTTCCGTCACTGTAATTGGATTCGTCTGACAATTATGTTGAACCGTTCCTACACATACAATTAAGTTCACACCAGTATTTATGTTAGCTGTTAATTCATCTATAAATGCTTCTTCTTGTCTGGTCCTTAGAGTTATCTGGGTGTCCCAAATATTCGTGTATATTTATGAGTATATGAATATGAGTAAATCATCAAATATAAAACAATTCATTTTTCTCAAGCACAACCCGTTAACATAACCTCTGGTCGCAGTAGTCGTACGTTCTGATCCGTCAGGCTAGCGTCAGTGATGCGCTGGGATCGAATCTCGGCAGCGATATGGATGTTTGTGGAGTTTGAAATTTAGTAGATCATAAAATTAAGACGGGCCAAAGTGATTAGTTCTTGACAATGGCCTCCCAGAAAATACAGTTTATAAAAGTTTTACACAGTCAAAATAACCACGAACAGTACCTATACAATGCTACTTCTGAAAGAAATAAAAGAAAACAAGTGAGAAGCCCTGTTGTAAAACCTGGTGTATTCAGAAATCTTGAAAAGGAAGATTTGTGGTTCTGAGTTCTTCATATAACTAACCTACTAACGGCTTGAATACTAGCCTATAATCAAGCTGAAAACCTCCTTATTTACCCTTTACATTTTGAAGAGAAAATTTATCTTCAAGTAAGAAGCCTGTAAAACATTTTTTCTTTTTCCTTATTCCGTGGAATATTGCTAGAGTGGATATAGCTGGTTTTGTTAAATGGCCTACTTTATTACCATAAATGAACAAAATTTTCAAGTTGATAGCAGTGGCCATCAGCCTTGAAAACATATAGTTTTAAATGGCTCAAACTTTTTTTTTTCAAATTGAAGCAATAATATTATGTGCTTACGATTACTTCAGATAAGATAAAATGAATTGTATGGGCGGTAACAGCACTATGGACGATTACTTCACATAGAGAATCCATGGTTAAAGACATAAATATTTTGAATATTTTATAATACTTGTGTGCAAAAAAAAAAAAAAAATACTACGAAGTACAGAATTTCATCGTATTCTTTTGTTTTCAAAATTATCAAATTTAAATATTTCTACCTTCTTCACATTCTAAGGTCTTTACACTAGACATGTTATATCCTATCAGTAGAACTTGTTATTATTCTGATACAGTGAACAATAGTGCATTGTTTGTTAGACCTTATGAAAGTACTGGATACGTGGTCATCAACAACTGAATGGGCGGCTGTGTGAAAGCAACCGCGTATCATATCATGAGAATCTCTTGGGAGCGGCTTGTTGCAATCTCTCAACGGTTCCAAGCCGTCGCTTCCACTCCACGCCTGCTTTTCAAGCTAGTCCCTAGTGTTTCGTGTCACACGACATTCTGTAGATGAAATTGTTGCTATGAGACAAAATATTTCACAGCTGCGAAACACATATGTAGACCATGAAAGTGAAATGCAGCATATTTCGTAGGATAACAAATATACAGATGATATAATCATTTCTACAAAAGCAATATCCTTTCTCCATTTTTATGGAACGATTTTTACGCGAAATTAAAAAAAGAAGAGACTAGAAAAGGGGGTTTCTTTGCATTTACTCTTTGCTTGTGTGTAAGTAAGACGTTTACAGTGAAAAGCTATTGGGAAAGCCACATTTAAGAAAAAAAATATTGCATTTGCAAGCACTGCACAATTGCAAATTGCATTCATTGGTTCTTAAACAAGTAATAATGGCTTAGTTGAGATAAAGAGTCAGCACCATTCTTGTAATTTATAACAATTCGGTAAACATACGTCCAGGACTCTTAGAAATAAATACTTGTCCAAATGTTATTCTATATGATGTAAGAAGAAACGCATATTGACACTTGTCTTCCTTCTTCAACCACGCATGATGGTCATGCAAGACAAAAATATACAAAGTATTTTAAGTAATTTTCCAGTTTTCCGAAAGAAAGTTTGGTCTATTTCATAGAAGAAAGGTGAGCTTTGTATGAAACACTGTAACATATGGCGTAAGAACATCGACTACTGCACTAAGATTGGACAGTTTTTGGAACGTGGTGTTGAAGGAAGATGGAATCAGACGGATAGAATATTCTTAAACGAAATAATGTTGGATATATTGAGCAGAGAAGAGATTTTATGAGAAATAAGTAAAGAGAAACGACAGAGGATATGATAGAGTTTAAAACAAGATTGCAAATTGAAGGATGTAGTTGAAGACAGTTAACGAAAATAAGAAACATAAAGAACAACATAGCTAAAACTTACCGAAAGATCAAGGAAAAAATCTTGCATAAAATTAAAAGAAAGTGAAAGACAAGGGTAGGGGCTCCATAGTCTAGTGGTTAGAGCGTTGGACTCATGTCCGCGTGGTTCCGGGTCCAATTCCCGGCTGGAGTCCCACTTTTCGGCGTCCACCCAGCGTCGTGAGGAAAACTGGTGAGTCACGTGAATAAAGACGTGACGACCACTCGGTCTAGAAAGCCCCTAATACGCCTGTTCGTGGCTAGATGGTGCGCAATGCTGACCACACTGCCGTCATTCAGGTGGATGCATTTCCACCAAGCGCGTTCAGAGGGCGTTGGGGCAGGCTCAGGACCTATCGGTCTGTAACGCCGGTGGTTATTATTTTGTTGAAAGACAAGGGTAAGAGAACGAAGTAACTTTGCTGAACATGTAATGAACGTACATTATTTTGGGTGTTCATGAGGAGACACACTGGATGTAGTGTTCCCGAATCCACTTTAAACTGTAGATTCTGTGCTGAGAACGCCATCTCATTCCGTAGAAACAATGGCAAATAACCATCGGTTAATCTTGACCAGAGACCTTCGAGTCATAGAGATGCTTTTCAGCAGAACACCAATCCAATCATCATTATATTGTTCTTACTGGCTTGAGTACAAGCTCTTTTGTGGCATTTTTATGTAAGATATATCAGAAGTGTGGTTAAGGGAATTAGTAGTTGTATTTCCAATACTCAGATTCATAGCAAAGGGGCACCAAGAGGCCGTAGCTCAGTTAGTAGAACGTGGGCTTTAAATTCGAGAGGTCATGTGTTCGATACCGGCTGCTGATATCCTGAATGAGGGTTTTCCAGGGCTTTCCCTCAGTCACACCAGGTAAATGCCGGAATGGTGCCTCCAAAATAGGATCTGACAAATTCCTTCCCGCATCCTTCCCCATACCCTATTCCGTCCTGAGTCAAAGATGCTTATAAACCATCAATAAAATCCAAATCAAATCACAGTAAACGGCCAAAGGAATTATTTTCTGAGTTTGAAATTTGCAAAATCTGGCAACATAATTAATATACGTAGGAAACATAACATATGGAACATAATTTTAAACTTATATTGAATATTACTTTGTTATTGTCGTAGTGTGAAACTTGTCTGACTTAGAAAGTGTCCTTACTGGTAATTTTCTTCGAATTCGAGTGTACAGGTCTGAATCTCATTGTTGGTTGACGATAATAGAGAGATGATTCTTAACAATTGGTAGTGACAGTGCAGTTTGCTTGGCAACGCTAAGTGACCATCCCATAAAGATATCATAAATAAGAAGAATGATCTTTAATAGAATCAGCTCACTAACTAGTATGCCGCCTTGATCTCCAGTAGAGATACTTACTGCTGCATCATGACAGCTAGGCGTTGAGACACAAACCACATCATTGTATATTCTTTAGCTTCGAAAAGATTACAAAAGATATTTCGATAACACCTGGACTACATCATTAGGGTTATCAACGCCAGTGAAGTTATTGACGTCCAAACAGAAGTTAGGCCACAAGTTCTGAAAGGTAAGGAAGGGGCGGAGCTCCCAACAAACGACAGATGGGTTACGGTCGTCGATTGGTAATAAATACAGTTCTCCCGAATCTCTCAGCCAAACTCGAACTTCATTACTGCTATCTTCAACCCATCGCGGAACGACTAAATCACACGTAGGGAACAAAAAAGCTGCCAGCTGGCCCAGGGAGCGTGGAAGAAAAGTTGAAAAAAAAAAAGTCACCGAAGTAAGGTTTGGAAGTCTTTGAAAGTTATCCGCTGGAACTTCACAAACGATCGCATTTCGTATCTCACAACGAGCGGAACTCCACCCACAGACAGGACTCATGGTTCATTTGACTCCGGTCCAAATTGCCCATTCTTTAACGTAAATGTTGATTCAAACATGTTACCTTTCTGCTGTTAGTGATACAATCAAATAGAATGTCCAACAGGCATTTACTGAAGAAGTTTTAATTTTTTGATCCCTGGCACATTATCAAGAGCAACCAGCAATTCTAAAGAAAACAGCCATTTATACCAATGAACCGATTTCTCTTTGCCAAACTAAGAGACGATGCTCGTTTGATCAAAACTTTTGCAAAACTCCCATTAGTCAATAGCGCAATAACATGGAAATTGTGTTGGAAAGAATAAAGCAAACAGTTTACACTGACATATCGATTTATAAATAGACTGATTTTAACTGTTACGTTGACAGAAACGTTTCACAAAAAAGTCCTGTGGGGTTTTATGTATTGAATGTCAAACTGCACTTAACGAACTGTAAATGTGAAGCATATTGTTTAGCTGCTTTGTCAACATTGTCAAGCTTGTTAAACTGTCAACTTTATTCGCTTGGAACATACGCACATGTGCTGAAGAAAAATATTACGGAAATGATAGAATAATATCGCATAAATAAAATTAAGTCATGCTTCTGAAAATGTAATGTGGATGTGGTTATGCAAATAGTTAAAAAAAAAAACAAAAAAACACGCCGCTGATGAGGAAACCAAAACTTTCTGAAGTGTCCCTGGACGTTTCCAAATACACAAATTCGCTGCCCCTCTACCACGAGGCCGTTAGCTCAGTTGGTAAAGCGTTAGCTTAGCAATCGGAAGGTTCTGGGAAAGATCTCCAGCGCTCGCCCATCCTGACTAAGGATTATCCTCAGCCACACCAAGAAAATGCAGGGATGGTACCTACAAAACTAGACCCTCGCCGACTATCTTCCAATATCCTCTCCCCTCCCCCTCCCACGGCCTGAGTCATTGATGATGCCTAAAGGCCATAAATAAATTCAAATTTGCTCCCCTTAACAACGTGCCAAATTGATAATAGTTTGATATGTACTTGTGTTGTATAACATTATAAGTCATAAACACCATTAATTAATACAACATTATCAGTTATATTCAACTTGTCATTGAGCAATATAACCTCATCATTAACTGACTTGATTACCAATTACCGAGTGACCATAGCTCGGTTAGTGGAGCGTTGGCTTAGCAATCGGAAGGTCCTGGGAACGATCGCACTGGGCATCCATCCTGACTGAGTTTTTTCCAGGGTTTTTCCTCAGTCACACCAGGCAAAAACGTAGATGGTATCTCCAAAATAGGCCCTGGACGAATACCTTCCAATATCGTCTCCCCAATCCTGTCCAGATAGCTTGTGTCAGAGTTGACTAAGGGTCATGAACAAATTAAAAATAAACTATACCAGATTATACTCTCTCCCGTCAGTAACTAATGTCTCGATATCAGTTATATTCACCAACGTCGTTAGCGAATATAAATTACCAGCTGTATTCACTTCGCCAGTTATAATCACCCTCATCATTAATTTACATATTCTTCAATCGAGATTTATTGTTTTCTGTATCTATCTGAGACCCTAGGTCTTCTGT
>JAGDQP010046134.1:1053-15400 GCA_022664845.1 Lepisma saccharinum
TCTTTAACAAATATAACAATTTCGTTCTAAATTTCCTCAAGATTTATAACTTTTAAATAATGAATATAAAAGTGGCATGAAAAATTAGGAAAATGGAAAAATAATTTATTCATTTTAACAATATTTCATTACACAGTACGTTGCAATAAGGAAGCATTTGATGATTGGATGAAATCAATTTGAATTATTTTAAATAATAACAGTTTTCTACGCACGGAGGACAGCTACAATGAAAAACAATATGTACCTATTTAAATAATCGTATAAGAACGGAGAAATTTAGCGTAAGTAATTTTCTCCTTCCATGGGACAGCATCTTCAGGTGAACGATTATTGTGTAGAAATGTTTCTGTATGA
The DNA here is from genome assembly GCA_022664845.1 of Lepisma saccharinum. NCBI lineage: Eukaryota > Metazoa > Arthropoda > Insecta > Zygentoma > Lepismatidae > Lepisma > Lepisma saccharinum. Next base: position 1,411 of record JAGDQP010046134.1, read on the forward strand.
AGACGTATGTTTGAATACCGTTTGTAAATCAAGTGAGAAAAAGAGTATGTGTAAAGTTTTGTAATTCAACAACGGAAGACTACGTCGTGAGAGATGGATTTTTGTGAAAACTGGCTTCCTGACTAATTTCTGGCCGACAATTATCATGGCGATAGTCACTCATTTCGAAAATGAGTTATTTGCTGCTACGCTTTGGTAGTCAACTTGGTCACGCCGAACCTGAAACTGATGGACAGAGTTATATATTCGGATTGCATGTTCTGTTACCTATGATATATATATATATATAAGTAAACCACAGCGGTTGGGTACACAGTAACTTGCCACACACAAGTCTACATCATTCCCCCTATTTCAGGTTCGACGGAACAAGTTTACCAAAGCGCAGAGGACGAACAACGTACTTCCGAAAGGAGTGACTATCACCACGCTTATTAGCAACCCGAATTTAGTCAGGCAACCGATTTTCAGGAAAAAATCTCTCTCACGACTTAAGGACTTCCCTTGTAAGATATTTCTTATGAAGATGTCTTCCCGAGGAAGGTGAAAAAAGTACATTTCTCTGTTGCTAACAGAAATTATACGATTATTTCAATATGTCTATATTGCTTTTATATGTATTAATTATATTTCAATGAAATATACTCAAATTATATAGTTTCATTTTACTCCCTGAGTAATCTTACTAGCTCTGTCATAACGTTTATAAGAATCCTGTTTTTCTTTTCTTAGTAATACACTAATAACCATTTTTTCACAGTATTAAACTAATAATGTTTCTGTCAACTTTTTTTTTCTCATAAAAACAGAAAAACAGCGAAACAAGGAAATAAATCTAATTAAAAAAAAAATGTTGACCTTTAATAATTCGATGTATCAACTTTATATTGTACAATAAAACCACCTTAAGAAAATAAACGTAAATTTATTTTAAAATGTTTCATTGATCTCTCTCATGTGATATAGATGTTAAAATTGCTATCAAAGTGCTATAATATCATTAAACACTCGACTGAAGTTTGGATTTTTGTGACATACGTAATTTTTTTACCCTGGCCTGCTTTTCTATGCTTATTTCTTTTTTTCTTTAGGTTTTATCAACATCACGACATTGTTTTTATTATTGGTCATATAAATGCATATTTCAGTTTTAGGTCATATTTGGAACAAAACACAATATAAAAACTTTTTTGTTGTTGTTATATTTAGACTATTTTAACGTTTCACCTGATATTGTTTATAAATTAAAACACTTGTGCCTTTTTCTCTCTTCTATAACTTAGAAATATATTGCGACACAAAACTAGTATTAATTTGGTTTATCTCTTTATAGGCTCCACAATATAACATCACTTTACTACAGAAGTGTGTGTGTGTCGTAACTATGGTACATACTTGATAGACGAATACCCAAAGCATTTTTTTTTTTAAAAACCGCTTTCGAGAAGAAGGGGGTTCAATCTTGAGTATGAAACAGATTCTTTACGCTATTCAAAGTCGATCTGTATGTAACATCAAGAAAAATGATAACATTAGGCTGACAAGTGTTGCCACCTTACTATAAAGTTTTATTTTTTCAAAAGGCACTTTGTCGGTTATTCGACATTTGGTATTGCAAACATGGTATGTGAAGCACAGAAGGCAGTGTTGCAAACTGTGAATAATACACGAGGACAATAAACAATTTTTCACCTCGTATATAACTCATTCATAACCTACACTGCCATCTGTGCTTTACATATCAATGTTAACAATCTCTAAGGAGAGAGCAAGCGATGTAGCGTCACTTGAAAAAAAATAAAACTTTACAGCTGGTTGGAGACATAGCGAACTCAACATCTTATCCATTCTGGTGATATGAATCGACTTCGAATAACATATTTTTACATTCATGCATCATTTATGATATCCGGACACAGCAGTGAGTTAAAAGAAATAGTAGTGCAAGAATGTCAATAAATACAAAAATTACGCATATACCTACCTTAGTTCTCCACAAAGTCTCACCTGCATTCATGCCAGGTCGTAACGCGGCTATGGTTCCTTAATCCAGACAGTTGCCGATTGAATAACAAGCCTCAAGGATATGAGATCATTGCTCTTGAACTTCCTACACCATTCCCTTATAATAACGCCACTCATGTATTGCTCTCCGTATACAACACACGTTCTTCGATAAATTTCGGACGCCTCCAATCCTTCAACTTGAAGATGAATTGATATTAAGATCTTACTCCAGCAACGTGGCGACTAAGCATCGGGTCAACAGCGTAAAGCAGCTCACTTGAACCGGGACGGGGATCGAACCGATGACCCCTAGCACTACTGCGACCCCTTCACCTTGAAGGAATCCCAATTTCACCTATGTATCCTCGGATCTTACTGACCATATTGAATGCTAAAGAACCAGGCGGGACCTTTCTGTGTTGAGAAATTAAGATAAACTCCGGGCACATTACGACCAGTGCATGAATGCGGGTAACACTTCGTGACGCAGTGGCATAGGTGAAAAGTACTAGATCTATACAAGCTGACTCATCAGTAATAGATGCTCAGCTTGTACTTCGTGCTTTCCGCGTTTTTTTTTTAAACTGAAAGCAGAAATAATAACTGCATATTAACATTATTTAAGTTGTAGTTCGGCTGGTCTGACACCAGTTGCCATCAGAAACTACATCCACGCTAACTACTGTGATAACTAGGATACTATTCTATGTTTGAATCGTAAACTGCTCAATGAGTCAGCTTGTACAGATCCAGTACTTTAGAATACGTATATATGTGACTCTTGTATTTATTGACGTTTTCGTATTTTTGTTTAGTTTTTCACATCTCACCGAAAGCTAATTTCAGAACATCCCTCGTATTTTTGGACTCAAAGTTGGACCCTGGTTATTGGAAGCTCATTGGAGCATTTACTGTGCTGGCTTTAGGTATTCATCTAGCAGCAGTTATTCTCATATCTTACGGATACACCCTGTCCATTCACAATAGAACGATTTTGTACAGTGCATACTTTGTTATTTTTTCTTAGCACCGTTTTGATCACATATTTTTGCTACTTTTTAGGATACTAATGCACAGAATTGGAGCCCTAATAAAAAGACAATATTTAATTAATGATATACATCAGAGGGGAAAACTCCAGCACCTCCTAAACATTACAGATGCTCCTGTAAACAAGACCAGGTAAGACGATGGAATTTAAAACGTGAAAAGCTATTACATACCCAAGTACTAAACGCGAACTTGCTTTATCATTTGGACCACGCATATAATTTTTTAATGCAACACCTTTCCTTAAAAAAAGAAATCCTAATAGCAACATCACCGAAGGCGATAATTTCAAAACCAAATAAAGAAGTGTTGGATTAAAATATACATGATAGATTGGTTACAGTAAATGCCTTGAATTGTTGCAATGTTCCTGTGATATGTACCACTTTTTCTCATTCTATTAAACTGTCTGTCACAAGAACATGCAATTTCCCTTTTCTCTACATTTCGGTTTGTCTTACCCCTACAATGACTTTAATACACTGCAATTACATGGCCAAACAAACTACGAGTATGAAATTGTGCGTATGAGATTTAATATTGCAATAATGTACGATTACATACACACATATATAAAACACAGAAAATATGGACGCCATAATTAGTATTTCTTTCACGTTTTTTGGACTCGCTACATACATTCTCTTATCTGTTCCTCAAAAAGCTACAATTTTTAGATATTTTTTCTATATCTCGTAAGTTTCTACATTCTCTTCACTATCAACGCACAAAAATACAATTCAAACAGTTCGTTTTGCATTATAGATATTACATTGACATTACTTGTTTTTATAATTGGAATACCAGAATATTTAAAACTACAACGTTAAATGTTGCTGGTGGTTTGATGTTCAAAGCAGACATCTCTCTAATATCATACCAACAAAGCTAGTCATGCTGGAGAAGAAATATCACTATCAGGCAACTATTGGTGATTTGATGATGATGATGATACATAGTATTCCGCCCGGAGGATGGTGTGTATGATTGAAAGTTTTACTGTTGGCTGTTTGCCATTTCGGACGAAGGCGATATGCTAAGGATAGGACTTCCACGTTAGATTCAGAACCACTACGTTCCATGTGTTTCTCCGGGAATCGAGCCGCCGGATCTTTGATTACAAGGCCAGAAGCAATACCGCTATCTAGCAAGGAAAATGCTTCAATCCATGGGTAAAATAAGGTCGATACATTGAGGAATAATGTTTGTCCCTCTTAAAAAATGCCTTAGTAGCTTATACAGGGTCTTGGTCTCCCTGTTTTTGTTCTGAGGATGTCCTGTAATGAATCTGAGTTTTATTTATGGCTCTGGGGCATCTATGACTCAGGTTGGAATAACCTACGTTCCCAGGTGCCATCCCGTCATCTGCCTTGTGTGAGTGTAGAAAAGCTGAGAAAACCTTAGTTAAAATGGTGGCCGACCGGTAATGACTCCGTCACCGTTTTCACTTGGTTTTCGAGACCGGAATCCGCTACTCCTTAATTTAAGTAACTCCGTTATTGCCGTCACGATGCTGCGTTACCACCGAGAATCGAACCGGGACCGCTCGCACCGAAAGAGAAAGTGTTAACCACTGGACTTGATGCTCATTTCCGCCAAATGTTTAATTTCAGGTCGTTGACAGAGAAGAAAAAATCTACTCTAGCACGACTTCGTCCCGCTTTCAAGGTCTTTCAGAGGAAATCCGTGAGTGTTAGGCAGCTCTGACAGCAAGCGTAAGAAGGGAGGGACATTACACACGAGCAATCATGGAGTTGTACTGATATGTAAGAAAATTCTGTTACAAGGAGCGGGAACAATGAATTTAAACAAAAAAAAAAGTTCGAAATCTAGACATGAAGGAGAATGTAAAAATCAACTCGACGTGTAAAGTACACAACGAGAAGGTGTTGGAGAGAATACGTTCAGACACAATAATACCGAAAACATGAAAGAAAAGAAAATTAAAGTGTTAGACTATTGATTACTGAAATATTAAGGAAGATTGAGACGCATGGTAACTTTGAGGGACTTGCCGCTTTCGGCAAAACATGATAAAAGATTTATGTTTCTTCATCGTTGGGTCAGGGCTGTTCGATCAACCCACGTTAATTCATATAGTACTCGATAAAGATGAAGAGAGTTTAAAGAAACTCTATCAAAAATTCCGTAACTCTAAACTCAGCGTATCCCTGTCGACCATTTCTATAAGCAATGTATACAACTACTTATGTAGGAGTAGATAAAGAACTGAAGAAGTCTGAAAACAAATTCTCACAAGTCAATGCGTAAGAGAGAACCAAATTCAAGCCACTTGCACAAATATCTCTATATAAAATAAAAGAATGTACACTTCATGACAGCAGAAAACATCTTACAGATGAAATAAAATAAGTTCACATCTACTACGCAGGTATGTAATAGCAACTGAAGTCAATTTCGGCCATAATGTAGGACTATTTTATTAACTTTCTTGATTTTCTGTTTCTTTTCTTGTTCATCTTTGCTTTATTGCAATGTACCACGAATTTTGTTTCAAGTACCGATCTACAGTACAATAAACAAACAAAACAAATCAAAATCAACACTTCCCACGTGCTTAACACTTGACAACAAAGGGAAAAACAACATTAAAGTAATTTACATGCACGTTTTTTTCTTTTTATGATTTTGGAAAGACTTAAAACAACGTTTTTCTTATACTTTTTTTTTTCAACAAAAATATTCAAAATAAAAACAATTTACAACAAAGAAAATGACAAATGCTACATTTCACAGGGAAATAAATTGGGGGTGTGTGTGTCTGTATTATACAAAAAAAAGAAGAAGAAAAATGACTTAGCTGGAAATTATATATTAAGAAGCCCCCAATAAGTTCGTTATGAAATTCGATTTACAATGTAAGAGCAAGTGTAATCTACGCTACATCCTGATTTACATAACCACATTTTCGATTCAATCAAATGTCCTTGTAGAAGTTACTTAAACAAACTAAAAAAATATTCACACAGTAGCAAATATCTTCTTTATTTACTGAGTGATACGAATTACTCTTAAACTCTAGTAAGCACCATCTGTATAAACAAATCTCAAAGTACGCTGTACAGAGTTTTATATAATGTACGTTCGTAAGTGGTGTTAAACACACACACACACATACATGTAATGTATAATATATATATACTGACTTGAACACTGTAATGTATCTGAACCCAACATAAAAAGAGTATCCTGAGCCACAACAACAGCTCACAGACGTATATCCCACCCAATCTCACGTGTTACACATACCGTTTACTTTTTTTTCCTCTTGATATTATGCTAAAAATTAATTCACCTACTGATTTTCGGAATGTTCAAGAACCGAATTCTTCTGTATCTGGTTCTATCCTTTTGAATTCAAAAGAGCCTCTTCCATCCATATGGAGATAATACTGTCAAAGAAACAAATACAATTATAACAGACAAGTTGAAAATATCTAGATCTTCCTTATCTAACATATCAGTACAAGTATACGAAAATAGTAAATACTGTTAAATAAAAAAATGGCGTATGAGAGTATTGTCATCATATTAATTATTCTTGTTATGATCCATTAGTCTCTGAATTATAGTTCAAATTACAGAACGTTTCGAAGCTACATTGAAGACCTTTCTTTAGCTGACAACGATAGAACATAGAAGTTACATTTTGCTTTTGTCATAGTGAAAGTTATATAATCTATTATTCGTTCTTCTTTCCTTACTTTCACTGGTATTACCAAGATCGTAATTCTCTCTTACGCTCCCTTTTGTTTCCGCTTGACACAGCTTCTGAATAATTATTTCTTTGGATGTATCAGAATGTATCCTGATTTAGGTCCCAAAGTCTTGATTTGATTTCACACTTCCTACTCTGAGTAACGAATACCAGATGTATGTTTTACGTATATAATAAACAAATAAACATCAGTATTCCTTTACTTTGGTAACATTTCCTTTACGAACAACTTCAGAATGGATAGGCCGATTTGACAGTTCATCGAACAAACATTCCTTGTGTCACGGAAACTTGTACTAGAATCAGTCCATCAATCCATTCGGAGTTATTACCAAAAGAAATTTGAGCACAGTGTACCGGGGGATGGTTGGGATTTCCCCCTCTCTGCAAAAATCCCCCGCCCCCACCTGGCACTGTTTTCCGAAATATTCCCCAAGCCTCGGATATGAACGCGATATAAAATACTGCACTCCCAGGTTCTGAGAAAAATTTCCCCCTCTGGAAATTGTACAAATCGGACACTGGGTGCAGGCAATTCGGAAGGCCAAGGTACGCACATGCCTATATTAAAGTTCAAATTTAGAAAGAAGGAGCAGGTTCCCAACTGCAAGCTGGGAAGTATTGTATAAGTGAGGACCTGCAGTTGAAAAATAAATTTAATAGATGGAATAGAATGGTGAAAGAGACATTCATTAAAAATGAAAACATCTTTCCTGTGGACCGATGACCAAGAGTTACGAAAAAAAAACCGAACTAAATATTTTGTACGACATACTGTGTTGTATGGAGCGGAAACGTAGATTTTACGAAAGAGTGAGGAAATAAACCGGGAAGTCTTCAAAATGTGGATATGACGCAGAATGAAATAAACCAAATATACGTAATGAGGAGTTATTACCGGAAGTGGGCATTGGAGAGAATAAAGAGTGAAAAAAAAAAAAAAAAGGTTGGGCATTGGTTATGCGCAAATTGTATATTAAATTAAACTGTCAGTGTAATGCCTCTTCATGACCGTGTGCCTGATTTTCGAGATCCGAGTTCGCTACTTCTTTACTCAAGCAGCTTACCCAAGGATTCTCAGCATGCTGGGTCAAAACTGAAATTTTGAGCCCCCACCAGAAATGCTCAATCTAAAGAAGAGTGAGGTACCAACTACGCCACGCAGGAAGCTTAGAAATAGTATGTTGAAGGTACGGTTCATGGAAAGAGGAAGAAGACTAATGAAACTCCACGACAGTATTACGGAAGGAAAATCACAAGAGAAGGATGGCTGAAGAGTACTAAAGTAGCCTTGAAGAACCTGCAACCATCGGTAGAACACTAACATGGTCGTTAAAGGTGTTTTCTCTAATTACACTTATTCTGTACTCAACTCTTTTAAGTAGCAACAATACTCAAACATTAAACAAAAATTGCGCAACCCGATCCTCAAATGTCTGTCTTATCATTAGAGGCAGGCAAAAGTATTTTTTTTTTAAAATCGTTTTCTGGTGGTGTTATTTCCTCACCCAGATCCTTAAATTCCTGCGCTCTCTATTTCAGCATTTTATTGCTTTATGCTGCATTTAGTAATATTCGAAATTGCAACTTCAACATAGGTACCACAATCACGGACACATCCAAGCAAGCAGACAAGTTGCAATCAAATAGAAAGGTCGATGGAAGAGCTCGAATCGGGCATTCCTATCATTAAAAAGACACGATTTGAGACAGTAAGGCTTTCTACGGTGTAAATGTCGGCTGCTGGAACAAAAGCTATCCGATTTCTTCCCCGTAAAACAATATTTCGGACTGTAATCTCAGAAAGTAAGTTTGTAAAGAAGATAATCGCTTTATTCGCCAATTCAATTCTTGTTAATTTGGCACTTAGGCTATCAATACTGGACTACCAGTAATGTTATTTCTTAGAAATACCGACGTCATTCGCGTTATTCGCGCATGCGAATTTTGCCTGCCTCTACTTATCGTACAGAATTCTACATTTTTCTCAATACGAGGCCTCTGATTTATTATCTTGGAGTCTACCGAATTTACACAAGCAAAACTGATTATTTTTTTCTGACTTTCTTAACGAAATACATTATTTCAATAGACAATAAATAAGATAAAAATACAAATAAACGGCAGAAAGAAATAGATAATGACAAGAAACAAAAACATATAATAAAATTATTCCAACAATATTTCGACAATTTCCATTGTGGAGGACGTAAGAAAATATTAGAAGAAAGACTGTAGATCTTTATCAATATTAAAAAATAAAAAAATAAATAGACATCCTGATTACACAGTATGAGTTAACAAAATATCAGTATGGGTTGCTGCAGGTACATATTAATGTCAAGCTGTAAGACGTTTCGCCACAGATTTACATCAACTGGTTTATAGGTCCCACGATAACCGGATCTATCGTAATTAGAATTTATCTGTTGGAATATCTTAAAGTGGTATACCGTAATAAACGTCACAGCTGATGAGCTTCAAACTATCAAATGTTACAGCTATTTAGAATATGTCAGTGTCTACCATACGGAAAGTGGCTCCTAATCATGTGAAAAAAAAAAAAAAAAAAAAAAAAAGTACGAGCGTGTATAAAGGAAGACGGTTGTCACTCTGAACAAATACGGTAACCATCATGTAGCTAGATCCTTGTTCTAATAAAATTGTCGTAAACAACCATGTGAACTATGTACACTCAGAATCATAGAAAATGTACGAAGGATATTTCTATCATTCACCCCTGAGGTTGGGTTATGATATGTTTATCATAGACCAAAGAGAACATTTTTGAAGTACGAACTCTTGCAGAGGGTGGCAATACTGAAGCCAATATTCAATGCAGACTCAAATTTTATTCAAACGAATCGGCCATCTTCTACGAATCAGTGTGTACCATGACGTTCTATTGTACATGTCGGGCTGCGCTACTTCCCGATCACTTCTATAAGGGTGTTCTAAATTCTGTATCTGAGAGCCAGAACCGCTTAAGTCCAGTTTTGCCAAAAACGTGATTGATGGAGTTTTGTACAGTATTTGGAAGGTCTCACATAATGGTTGGATGATTCTTGTAAACATGTTAACTAATATAAAAAAGTAAATCTATTAAGAAGTTTGTCCATTTAGTTTCTATGTGAAAGGAAGTAGCTTTCTCGTCTTTTTTCTCGAAAACAAGCCTTTGTGACTTACGCGGTTTTGGCTCTCAGGTACAGAATAACTCAATGAAAGAATACTAATATCATACCTCGTGATGCTTCCACAAGGAACGACGATGACTAACTGTAAATAACGAAATGCCAACCTCGCGACAGTACTGGTACATGGAACCCTCCACATCTACACTCACTGCACTGGTACATTCGTCCAAAATTGCGAACTGAGGGCAGTGATAAAATAATCGAGCCATCTGCAAGAAATCATGTAAAAAATATAAATCTTACATTCATGCCGCACTAACACAAATAATGAGATCAAATAACGTAATAGCACTAAATAGCAAATTTTAGTTTAAAGGTGTACTAAAGAATAATTTAAAGAAAAGTTATGGACAAAATAAGAGGATTTTAAATGTATGCTGCGAGGGACTACAACTAATGGACGACATTATTTACTTGTTTTTATAAATTTTCGTGTGCGTAATAAAAATGAAGGGGAATATCTGAATCCCGATTTCTGCAGGACCTACGCTCTTTTATAGAACAGTTTTATCCATTAAATTATATCAATGGATGAACTGATAATGATACTATATCATAGGGCCACAACCAGGTTTTGCATTGACCAGCCACACGTCTGGAAACTTTTGGTCTGCCAGGGCCGAAATCCACTCCTGGCGAGGCGACAGCTAACACACGGTTTGGCCTACCAGGTGACATTCGTACAAATAAGATATCACGTGAACAGAGCAATGATTCCACATCGCCGCTTTATCTAGCTTCCGCTACTTGTTAATTCACGTAATTAGTTACATGAATATCGAAACTGAAAGCCACAATCGGAATCGAACCCGGGACCGCTCGTACCGAAAGTGAGAGCATGAACCACTTGTTAGCGCATGAGGGGAAAAATCTATGAAACAGCCTCGTTAGCCACTGGACAAGAAAAAGGCGCAAAGGAAAGTCTAACTTGTGTGCTTTTACTTTTTTTTTTCAATTGAAACAACAATATTTGATGCCAACAGCAGCCAGGAACATTCTTGCATTGATTCCGTTGATTTAGAACATTCAATCGCACCGTGCCGAACGGTATCAGAAATCACACAGAAGTTGAGTGTGCTCACTACTCGACAATGTGCTCCGGAAACAAACGAGTCAATAAATTGCAAAAGTCAATTGTCATAGAATCAAGACCTTTCTGCAGATTGTTACGTATCTATTGTGAGATTACGAGTTTAAACCGAAGAAGCTGCACGAATGGATAGAGTTGGCGAGAATTAAAATATTATTTAAGGACAATCACCTTTACAGATGGTTAGGACAGTAGTAAAGGTACTTCATGATCATGAATTCTAATCCTCTTTATCAATGTGGCTATTCCCGAGACACTTCAATATATGCACGTGCCTCCACTACTTGAGTGTCAACTTTATATCCACATGACAACACTAAGAACCTAATGACATCATATTTTAACTTTGAATATCTACCATATGGATACAAATTAACTCCCAAAAGCAGTTTTACTTTAATTATTTATCAAGTAATATTAACATTATTAACCATTACAAAAAGTCGATTTGGGGTTCCAAACTCGAAACCATGTGACCCGAAAACGAAGCGGAACCTGATAAACGATAAAGATACGTTTTTCTTCTTGATTTGGTGTTAGGAATTCTCCTGCGCAGTCTGTAGCAATCTCACAATGCGTGAGAAATTAGATCACGGTTTCTGGTAGATATGGGTCCCCTTGTTTGCTATGCAACACTTTTCATTTGGAACTTTTATTTTTATAATAATTTTAATTACAGGTACCTCCTGGTATTAAGTGACTGAGGAGAAACCACAGAAGAACACCTTAACTGGAATGGCTGCCGCGAGTAGGATTTGAACTTACTACCTTTCCAGTGCCAATTCTACCTACACCGTAAAGAAAAATCAACTCACTGAAAAGCCATGTTCGAATATGTGACAAAAAGAAATAGGTTCCCTAGACAAACAACTTTAACGTTGTTATGTTAAACAGACTGTATTTAATAAACATACCGCAATACGTTGCTTCTCTCCTCCAGACAACACATCCATCCAATCAGCGACGGCATCCCATCCGCCCTCGCGTTCCAACAGATAGGATAGCTTTACTCTTTCAAGATGGCCAGTCAAATCCTTATCTGAAACTCCCAAGCGCTGCATCTCCTCCATAGTATGTGGGTAGATTACTTGATCTCGCAGTGTTCCCAATGTCATGTACGGTCTTTGAGGAATATAAAATAGTTTCCCTTGGTGAGGCTTTGTTAGTGTTCCTCCAAATAATGGCCACAGCTGCAAAGAAAATTAAATTGTAATAGATTGTAAAAGTTCCTTTCAATTTCTTTTTATTTATTATTTACTTACAAGACGCTAGATACACAGCATGCTTATAAATGGTGGGAACACTCAATAATTTATTGGACATGGTGTAAGGGAGGTGCCTTATATATACAACGTGAACGAGAACACATTAAAGTATCTTAATTTTACTGGCCAGGCGTATAGTTTTATCATTCACCGATAGTTAGCATTGCCTGTCGCACCCCTTTAACATGGATAACTTTGTTGAAAGATTGCGGCTTCTGGTCCCGAGAAGGCATTTTGTGTGATACAAACACTGAGCAACAGAAGTTCAAAGGAACTTTCGATCTACCGTCTCAACATTAGGGCCTGGAAAAACACATAGTTATATAAGCGCTGGTTTGGACGTGCTGGAGAAAGGGACGAATATTTCTTAAAAGCGGTGGCCGAGATTATTAGACTTAACACCGTGTGATTTCTTTGCATAGTTTAGGAGATACAGTCGCTCAAAGTCACAAATTACGTCATGTGTCAAGAAGTACTGGCCTTAGTAAATCACACTCGAAGTAGTAGCCGATACATCTATTTAAGCAATATTTTTGATTGAGCACAGACAGGTCTCGCAACCTAAGAATTTCATTGTTATGGAATTAAATGCTTTAATAGGTCAAGCAATAGTAATAGTGAAATTGATGTAAGATGTGGGAGGCAATTCGTGATACAGTGAAGGCGCAGCGAAGGAACGTGTAGGTAAGAAGGAACACCAGAAAAACAAGCAAGGCAGCAATGGCTAAGTAATAAATGCGAAGCAAATATAAACCACTACAGCAAGCCACACGCGGGTTCAGAAACAAAAAGCGAGAATATGTGACGCAGAAGATTCAGGAGATCGAGGTAAAAACTCGTTAAGAAAGGGTTACCAGCCGAGGTTAAGTATGATTAGAAATGAACGTGGAGATCTTCAGGCGGATCCGACTAAAATTATCGATGTGTGGAAAAGTTATTTCGACAAACTTCTTAACGTACACAACGGAGAACAAACAGAGGAATTTGAAATTATACCGCAGAACCGTGGATACCCGAACCTAGCGACATCGAGGTCGAAATGTCGATAAAGAAATTGAAAAAATTCAAATCACCAGGAATCGACAATATTCCAGCCGAATTAATTAAAGCGCGGGGAACGGCATTAATCAAAGAACTGCATAAATTGATAAACGCGATATGGAGAAAGGAGGAACTTCCAAAGGAATGGAAAACCTCAATAATAGTTCCGGTTTATAAATAAGGCGATAAATTGGACTGTAATAATTACCGCGGAATCTCGTTACTCCCAACATGTTACAAAGTATTGAGTAATATACTGATAACTCGCGTAAGTGTATACATAGATGAAATAACTGGAGATCACCCATGTGAATTTAGAAGAAATAGATCCACGTTGGACCAGATTTTCGCCTTGAGACAAATCTTGAAGAAGAAAAGGGAATACAATGGGACTGTTCACCAGCTATTCATTGATTTTAAGAAGGCTTATGATTCTATTCAAAAGGAAAAGCTATACAGTATCCTCGTACAATTTGGAATTCCGAAGAAACTTGATTAAGTTGTGAAAATGTGTCTCAGCGACCCCATAAGCAGAGTACGAGTAGGTTATAATGTCAGATAGTTTCAAGATTCGCAACGGATTGGAACAAGGCGATGCCTTGTC
>JAGDQP010046135.1:1347-11729 GCA_022664845.1 Lepisma saccharinum
CGAGACATTTCTAGTAGATCGATTTTATATAATTTTTGTTTTAAAATTACACCTAGATACATTATGAAGCATTCCTAACCAACATAGAATAAAAGAGAATCGAATTTTTCTCCCTATGTATTTCTTATGGGAGTTCTTTTCACAGATCTTTTGTCCAGTTGACCAGCAATTTCTACTGGACCGATTTTCATGATTTTTTTTCTTCAAATGTTTGTATATGCCTAGATACACTGTGAGACATTCGCATCTCTTTCCTTCTCATCAACTTTTTATAAAATCAAATCAAAATGCCAATCAATCAGAAAGTATCAATATTTCAAGTTTCTTCCATACCATTCATTATACGGATTAATATTTTAGGTACTAGGAGAGATCAGAGAGGTACTTCTAGCATCGCTGGAGTCACAGATTCCAGTGTTGCCAAAACAATTTTAAAAATCAATATTTAAATTATTTCTGCACTATTGAGCATATCAGTGGCAAACTTGGCGTTAACATATGGGGTACTTTAGACATCAGAGAGTATACTCCAGGCGCGGCAGACTTTATAGTTATCAGTGTTGCCGGCCAACTTCAAGAATTAAAAATTTCAAACTGGTTCTGTATTATTGGATGTATCCGCACTAAACTTGGCATTTATGTACTAGGAGAGATCAGGGGGGGGGGTCTCCGGACGTCGCAGACGTCACATTGTCAGTGCTTCCAACCATTTTTAAGTGTTTGAAATAGCTTTCTCACCATTATCAAATACAAAATACCATTACCATAACTTTCTCTCTCAAATTTACCGCATAACAAATGGCCCTCCCAAAATCAAAAATAAATTAAATTGAACTAACCATACGTGTTCCTCCATTGTACTGATTACCTACAGTAGAAAAGATTAGAATTCTTTAAAATCAAGATAAAACCAAACCTGAATACACAACAGAAACTTGCAATATAGAAACTAAAATATAAAAATACATTATTATTATTAAACCAACAGAAAATCAGTGGGAACTAATCGTCCTAGAAGAACAAGGCTATGAGAAAAAAGCGTTGCTACAACTGAAAGATTCGACCATCTTGAGAGAGGTACACCAATATGATAGAACAATAATGAAAATGATAGGAAACAAACTGATCTATTTTAGAAACCAACTTGTAGACGCAAGAGCACTGAAACATTTACACAGAGGTAGATTCATGAACCCTGGTGTAAAACTAGCGAAATTTTTATCTCCTAGCAAAGGTTTCCAAACAACCACGACCGGAGACTTGTCTATCGCTGGGAGACCCATAGTCTTGGCATGCAACAGTCAAGCAAGTTATTTGGGCAAATACTAACTCATTTTCTCACCAAATTGTTACACACTTTACAGCAATGGCTTAAAGACACTTCAGAGACAATTCTTCTTCCCTTTTTCTAGGAAATTGGCTCGTGGGTCTCCTCAATCAAATGTTCGACTTTATCGTGCCAATAAAGTCTTTGAAGAGGGGGTATATTGATAATATGGGTTTCAGAAAGATTGGAAAGCACAGCTTTACATTTCGACTTTGGTAATTTACAGCCAAGACAGCCTCTTTCTCAAATCGTCGCTCCTTCCAGTCATCACTTCCTTATTTCATCATTCCAATATGAGCAGGTTGGTTGTATTACAAATAGTTGAAATTCTTTATGGTCTGCCTTACCTTCTACGAGGAAACTCTTCCGTGTTGGAGTGAATGACTTATTGACATTTCTGCAGTTTTGAGGAATGGAAAGTACCTCTAGGAAATGTTTTGTGACGTCATGTGGATGGAAAGTAAGGAGGGCATGAACTGTTGAAGGGGCCTGGCAAGAGCATTCTGTTGCTTGTTTCGATTCATCGAACATCGTCAGATATACGCTCTCGATATCATCATTGGTAATCTTGAAACTTACGTGGCCATAAAAGATCTTAGTGTTGGCCATGTCTTGGTTTACAGCTGTACTACGAAGGCTCCTCGCACCTAAGAAACTGAGGTTCGATTCTGAACTCTGGTTCTTTGCTGGTTGGCTTGGCTGCCGGAACATCGCTTGTGTGGTAAGTGGAATGGAAAAAGCACTTATTATCGTTATAACGTAACCCATGACCAATGATCCTAAATCAAGCCTTTTATTCTCTATCTTATTTAAGTAAAGCTTTTGCTTTAAACTAGCGAGTGTCTCTCCAATCCCTTAAAACTTTAAGTCCATAGCAGTAACTCCCACTCAGAGTACCGTCTGTGGTGATGAGAAATCGAAGCTACGAAATACGCACTTTTATTTAGTATCCATACACAGCGTTTGGAGAAAATTTGATGCAGTGTTTCTATCTATAACATCGGTGCTTTCAAGTAGTTCATACATATGGTGTACAGAGAAGGTCGTAACAAACGTTGGGGAGTGATTGCTGACATCGAAATAAGAAAAAAGTTCCCATAATTTGGGTCGAATCCTGTGTCGTTTAGGAGATACAGCGTGGCAAACTGCGAGCCCAAAACTCGACGCCAACAATGGGATGAAAATAAATAAGTCGCAATAAAGCAGAAACGATACGTGAAATGAAAACATAGTTTGTGGGAAGTATCTTCCAACAATAGGGTGAATTTCACAAGTGAAAACTCGATGTTACTGGGTTGTTAGTGTTGCCAACCTGGTATCATGTTGAACATTTGCAAATGGCACTGGTTGGCGTCGGTTTATGAAATTTGATGTATGCACTAGTGATGATAAACAATATACGTATGCAAAGCGGAAACTGCAGTGTTGCAAACTATGGATAATAAACGGGAGGATATATCCGAGAAAAATACGAGTCTAGCTCGAGTATGATCCATAGTTGGAAACACTGCTGTGTATACTGGACATATGTTATTGATCATTACGAGGGCATGCAATAAATCCAATATAACAACGTCGTAGCACGGGAAAAGTGTTGAACGTGATACCAGGTTGGCAACACTGACAACTGCATTTTACCTTTGAAATTCACCATATTGTTGGAAGATACTTCCCACAAATGATATTTTCATTTCATGTATCTTTTCTGTTTCATTGCGAATTATTCATTTTCTTTACATTGTCGGTGTCGACTTTTGGGCTCCAAATTGGCAACGCTGTATCTCCTAAACGACGCAGAATTCGACCCATGTTTAAGGGATTTTTTTTTCTTGTTTCGATGTTAGCAATCAGCCTCCGAAGTTTGTTACGACCTTTTCTGAATACCTTGTATACTGTACTTCGTATGTTCAAGTATGTACAAGAATAAAAGAAATATAATTTTCATTTTCAAATGTATTCCTTATATTTCAGCTTCTTATGTGGAACAATGCTACCGAGATGATCCTCCGGAAGAATTGAACGCATGCGTCAACAATGGCGTAAACGCCGCCATACCACACCTTTGCAAGGGTAAGTAAAACCTCAAAAGTGACTATTCTGTTGATTGCTTGAAATGACTTTTCATTTTAGAGTCTATTGGTTAAGATATTTTGACAGTTATATTGGGCCAAACAGGCAGCAATGATCGAATTCCGATCCATTTATGAGAGATGACGTTCCTCAGTGAACGCTCTCAGAAGGGCAGGGAATGGGAAGATAGGGGCCAGGCGTTTGTTTCGCTACCGTACAATATCAGTCTAGTGAAAATGAGGAAAGCCATGGAAAATTTCATTTAGAATGAGTGATAAGGAAACAGTACATGGGATTGTCGAGGCGTGCTGTCCAGTATTTGAACCCTGGCCGCCCAATTTGTAGTCAAACACGCTACAGCCTGAGCCACACCTACTCCATATTTGCCATAAACGAACTTCAAATTCAAACATTTCCTGTTCTTTTAATGACATAATGTCCTTACAGAGCGTGGCGTTTGGTACCAACCAGGCATTCACCTGGTAAATCCGAAAATATTCTAAAAAATAGAGTCTCAATTAGGATGAATGGAGTGTGATGTATTACAATGTATCGTAGTGGTGATTCTTTACTTGCTACTTCGAGTTATTTCTACACAGATTTTTGTTAAGCGCCATTATGTAATAAGTGAATAATAATTAATAATGATGAATAGGTAGTTTTTCTAGTTACGCGCAATTTACTATTGGGCAAAAATAAGATAGATATAATGATCAATTTCTTTGTACTGCGTCAATTACTTACGAAAACGTACTAAAAATCTTCTATACTTTTCAAACCAAAACCTAACGAAATTTTATTTCAAAGGCGCTACTCTGAAATTATCACTATATGCACCAAACTTGGCACCAATAATCTGCTTCATTAATTTAAATACACTCTAGTTTCGTATGGCCAGTTTCTGAGTTCTTAAAATCATGTTTACCAATACTGAATTCGGTTTTCAATTTGCCGGAAGAAGACACGCAGATAGGTAATTGGAAAGCATTGTTCTCTCTCTAATTGAAAATCAACGAATCCATTAAGATATATATGTATATATTGTATAAATTCATTTAAATACATTGAACTTCTCGACTGTTGCTAGTGGAACGTTTCAATTCAAGGGTCTTTATGGAATTAAGCTTATTCGAAAGAGTTTCAAGCTCGCTTCGCATCTGATAGACTGACTGCAAATTCTATTTATTATCAGCTAATCTACAGCAAAGATCACATGAGTGTCCTATTCGCATGTAGAATCAGTCTCTAACCAATAGTAAACGTAGGATAACCTCTCCACATCTCTTCCAGACCGACGCATCGTCTCGGAAGTGCAATGGCTCAAGGCATTTAACGTTTAACCTGCTGTGTTCTGGTTATCCTAGGTTGCCACAAGTTCCCTCCCTTACGTTAACACGTTCATAGCAAAGCAAAATTTAAGTTGAAAGCTTTCATATTGTCCGAAAACAGACGTATCTTCATCGGATATCAATGTTACGGATTTCAACTAAAAGAGTTATTTCAAACCTTCACTTAGAAACAAATTTAAATTGCATATCTCATGTTAAGTTACTATTTCTCAAATTAATCGAAGTCCTAAGAATTACTTAAAAAATTTATAAGTCCCAACGCAGCAGAATTTCTAAGTTAAAAACTATTTTCAAGTCTTAGAATTTCGTCGAGCAGCATCCCGGCAGCTGTTTCCCCCATGTGAACAAGTCGATGAATATACCAAGAATGGCTTTACTGCTATACAAAACCATCGGGTTTATATACTCCCGGTCGCTAAACTAAAGACCCCTGGTGGTATAGGTCCAGTAATATAAATTCAACTTCTTCTCTTAAGTTTCTCTCTTGGGCTGCAAAGTACAGGAAAAAAGTACAAACAAACGAGGAAATTATCATCTCGACCTCTCTCGGCCGACTCTCAACTACATTGTCTATTGTCCAGGCAGCTTTCACCTGCATGCCTGTACTGAATTTAGCTCAACTTCTCCTTGATGTGAGCCCTTTTAGTGTCCTTTAACAATTTACAAAGGAAAATTCTCTACAAACGTACCAAGCTATATAACGAATGTTAAAGATTAAAAACATATTTGATTATACACAAGAAGATTATACGCACATTAAAATAAGTAGATTAAAATACAATTAAAACTATGATTAAATATTCTTACAGCTAGAGATAAATAGTATCTGGGCCCAGATTAACTAACCTAATTATTAAAGACAAGAAATGGTACACTCTGAAACAATTAAATTATGTACACTATGGTTCAAAATAAATTTGATGTGCACTATAATTCACAAAAATCTGTCAGACTTTTCGAGTAAAGTTCATGACTGTTCATATTTTCGTCCTAACCCATACTACTCACTTTTCGTGGATTTATAACTGGCGGAAAGATATAAGGTTTGTATATTTAAAGAACATTTAGTTTATTTGCTATAAATGGGAAATATATATCTTTCTCACTGTCAACTGTTGGTGATACAATATGATGGACAAACAATCAAGCAAGCATAATGTAACAGCGTAAATACTATTTACTTACAATGAGAAAAAATACATCAGCAAATACAATTGAAGTAACAGTTGCTATTGTACTCATCGATTACGTCATAACTATTATACAACCGCTGTCACGGGATCACAATTATTAAAATTAAAAGACAAATCTCACGACTGGTTATTTGTTTAACCGTATAGTGTCTCGCTTCATAGCTAGAGTGACATATGTCTCATAACTCTGTAATGAGTAACCTTACGAGAAAAGGTATAGATAAATTAGTAGCCGATGACTTAAGCCTAGATACAATTGTCCTTTAAAGGACAATAAGAAAATCTTGCAGTACGAAAGAAACGTTGCCCCGTTATACGTGTACCGAGTACTATCAGAGAGGAAGGAATTCCGGTGTATAGGAGACAAGAGGGTGCTACTTTTAAAGCAATGACAACAGTCGAAAGAAGTCTAGATTTCAGGTTGGACACAGCGTCCGTTCTGTGCTACAACTTTCAGGGTGGATTAGGTGTTGACCAATGTTTAGAGCAGATGATTCCTGTGCTGGAGAATTATTGTCGATCATACAATAATTTTCGGTGGTATAAGGGATTTAACAGGAGCAAGTTTCAACACCAGGATGATGCAAGCCCCGACCGGCTGATCGAGTCCTGTTGCTGTTTAGATACTACGCCCCAAATCACGGCTTAACACATTGAGGCTGCAATATGACAACGCAGAAGAAAATATGAAAAACATCGAACTTCCAGTTCTTTAACACAATTCTCACAGCTCCGACTTTGCCCCATTGGACTCTTCTCAAAGAGCGTTTTCCATCAGAGGAGGCACTTGTGGTAGCATGGAGTGAGAAGTGTGCACAGCTGACAGACGAGAAAAAGAAGAGCTGGATCAACTGAAGGGTTTCGGTGTATGGAGAAGTGTATTGCGTGTAGTGGGAATTACTTTCGGAAAATGTAAAAAAATGAAGACTTATTGCAAGACTTTCCTAGTGCTCTTTGTACTGCTTGGCCATTCACCTGATAAGAGTGATAAAAATAATATGAAGCCTAAGTTGTGATAGCCGGTAGCAGTATTCACACATACGTATCCTCTCACTGAATCACGGGGATCAAGTATGATTAAAAGTTGACCAAGGGTAAAATGTATGTACAAAAATTTTTGTTTATCATAAAAATTTAATTTAGAATAATTTTTGAATATATCATAAAATATCGACTTGATTTTAGGTGACTCGGAGTATGGAGTACCGCCACTAGACCCTTTGTTCGTGAAGGAAGTTGTAATGAATCAGGGAGGCGGTGCAGTACAAGGAAAGATACGATTCCATGATTGTAATTTCTATGGCCTGTCAACAATGAAAGTGCAGAGTACAAGGTAAGAAATATGCTGCTGCAGATTTACTGATCTACAATAAGAATTATTATAGGACAAGAGAAAGGACCAAGGTACGAAACATCTGAACCATTACAAACGAAAATATTATAAACATAATATGTAGACTCCAGAAGCCAAAGGATACAAGTGACATTAACTAATAAAGAAAAAAATCCAAGTAATGTTTAATATATAGCCCGAAATACATACTGTATGTGTGACATTCTTTACACAGTACAAAACATTTTCGAAAATATGTGGTTCACTTTCTGATATTACACCCGCATACTACACGATAGGCGACATAATATTTTCAACAAGAGGCGTCTGCAACAGGAGAGAACCAATGCACCCTTACAGAAAATAATGGGACCCTTTTACCGCGAATATAATTGCCCATATTCCTCAGTTACTAACATTTATTGTAGGTTGGCTACACTGTGAGTGTGTGCTGAAATCCATAATGGTCGGCGTTCCGATGCGCAGTACTTAGTGTGCTTATCAAGAGTCAAGAGTAACTTTCCCATGTATTTTACACTTTGCTCACAAATGCTTATTTGAAGGATGTCGGGGGAAAACGGAGAATGTCACAAAACAAGTTTATGAAGAAAATCAAGTTTTAATTCGTTCATCGCTTAATTTGTAAACGGTTTAACGAATATAATATATTATTGTCTCTCGTGGTCATTTATGAGTGTTTACATTCGATCTTTGACAGTTTTGTATTACCAGTTTTTCTCAATAGAATAAGCTATACAGCACAAAATCACTAGAAATGGATATCCCCGGTTCTTCCCCCAAACCCTTCATTTACTTTACCTTCGAAATAAAAGCAGCAATATCTCAAGCACAAAAAATGAATGGAATTTACCTTCTAACTCCAGTTTTTCACTGCAAAATATTCGGAGCAAAACAAGCGTCAAGCAGCTAGAGAAATGAAATTTATCAAATGTTGCAAACTCATACCCCACTTTTTCGCCGATCACATACCGAGATATGTCTTGAAGTTTAAGTTGACTCATATTCCACCCGAGTTACCCGATATATATATGGTGACCCTGACGCCATTCCAAGTCAAACAAGACATTTATTTAATAAAATACCAAAAAACATAGTCTACAATTTGGTATATTGAAAGAAACAAACAAAACTCTCTTTTATTTTTATGATTTTGTGTATTTATTTATCTACTTAACAATCTGCAGATACAGCCTAAATTCTCCCATATTAGGTTGGATAGATTAACAACTATAAGAAGAGCGAATTTTGGAAAGAATTTCCCTGGGCTGCTTATTCAAGGTACAATATCTGAATTTGCCTGGTGTGACGGAAGGGAAACCAGGGAAAACCCTAATCAGGAAGCCCAACACCGAGAATCGAACCCGGTTCCTCCCGATTAGAAGGCAAGCGTTCTAGCGATTCCTCGATCTCATCGATGTACCTTTTAATATGAGGAATTGTCCTTAAATAAAAATACTTCAGACCTGTGATATGATATTAGTTCATTTTTAATATTTTGTTACAAAAATTATATTACATATATTTTTTTAAAAAAATCTTTACGGTATTTTCTTTTTCATTTTACAGTGTTGATCTAAACAGTCTAAAAATAACGATGAAATTGACAATTGATAATTTTATAATCGAAGGACCGTATGAAATGTCTGGGAAAGTGCTTGTGCTTCCCATAGCAGGAAGTGGCCATGGAAATGTAACATATGGTAAGTTGATTTCTATAATTTTAAACAGTAAAATATACAGGCTGGTTCAAAAAGTAGTGACGATGAATTGAAGAGAAAACTCCTCAAATACAAATAACAGAAAATTCCTTCGAATGATTTTCAAAGCATAGGTGGTTTCCAGTCTAGAGGCACTGGCATATGACGAATTATCCTCATAAATGATGTAACATTTCAACAACTAATGACACTAACGTGGCGGCTTAGAGAAAACCACAATGATAGATCCCAATACGTGTATTTGAGTAATGTTCATGATTAAAGAATGTAGTCAAAGAAGGAGATTTCAATGTTTATCAATTGCGTTAAGCTAAATCAATGACAATGAAATTCTTACATGGGTGGAATTACCTCAGTACTATACTTTGCCTTGCCATATATTAAGTACAAAAGTGGTTCTAATATTCTAAGCCGACACATCTAACGATATTATTTTCAGCGATATTATGTCTGTTTCATTGTGGTTTCCTAAGATGATATGTCTAACGTCACTATTTGTTGAGATATTACGTCAGCTAGATTGTAATTTGCTAAGCTGACACGTATGACGTCACTAATTGTTGAGATATTACGTCAGTTAGAATTTAATTTTCTAAGCTGACAAGTTGTTAAGTAACTATTTGTTCAGATATTACGTTAGCTAGATTGTAATTTGTTAAAA
This sequence comes from Lepisma saccharinum, assembly GCA_022664845.1. Lineage (NCBI taxonomy): Eukaryota > Metazoa > Arthropoda > Insecta > Zygentoma > Lepismatidae > Lepisma > Lepisma saccharinum. The sequence goes on from JAGDQP010046135.1 coordinate 11,020, forward strand.
TGACACGTCTGATGTCACTAATTATTGAAATATTACGTCAGCTAGATTGCAATTTGTTTAGCTGACACGTCTGAAGTAATAATTTGTTGAGATATTACGTCAGTCAGATTATAATTTGCTAAGCTGATACGTCTGACGTCACTATTTGTTAAGATATTTGCTATGTTTAAATTATTGATGATATGAGTAACTTAATGCAGAAACTGAATAGTCTTCAAAACACACACAGAATACCAGAAGATAGATTAATTGTATTTATTGTTGAACACGCATGAGTATGCATAAACGTATGGATGATTATCCTTGTATTAGCAAACATATGTAACTGTCCAAACATATGCGTACATCATCTTGACGACGGCTTGTTTACCGATCTATATACTAAAAGATAGATGCGCGCATCGACTAACAATAAACCGAAACGGGAAGAGATTAGCAACAATCACGATCGCAAATGAACATGCGCTAATAACAAAGCACATACGAAAAGCAATTAAGATACAAAGAATATGAACATGAGATGCTAGACTAACAGAACCAACTCTGCCACACAGCAATATTAGTCAGTTAAAATTTAATTTTCTAAGCTTATTACGTCATACGTAATTATTATTTGAGATATTAAGTCAATTAGATTGTAATTTGCTAAGCTGACGTGACGTACGTAAATATTTGTTGAAATATTACAACAGTTAGATTGCAATTTTCTA
>JAGDQP010046136.1:0-14957 GCA_022664845.1 Lepisma saccharinum
TTGATACGAGAATGAGAAAATAATATGTTGCTTCAGAATTCATGTAATGTTACCTTCCCCATCCCAAAGCCATAACTTTTGATATTATGATGTTGATGGGTTCTTCATCTGATCGACAACCGTAACGTCAACACGAGCGTATTGTAGATGGGGAAGGGTCATTGAGATTAGGGGGCTTGGCAACCAACATCCATTAGAACTTTTATAAGAAGCTGAGAGAGGACATGCTTTTAATAAGAAGTATGAGCTAAGCACATTTTACGAATACATTTCCGCCCCTCCTGTGCCCGTCTTGTGGTTGGTTCTCTTCAGCGAACGCCATTCCATCTCCAGAGAGGTTGAAAATATGTCCTCTTCTTGAAAGGCGGTAATTTTCCAGCATTTAACCCGATTAATCTTCGCGGGGTGTTAATGGAAAATCCATTAAGGTTTATCAGATGCTTTCGAAACCAGACGCTCGGGCTGTGTGCATGGTCTACGTTGCAGCGCAGAGAAGGAAGAAAAGCGAGCCGTCGTCGGTTAGATCTCTTCTACGGAATCAGTTGTGATTGTGCTGTGGATTGGAACAGGATTTTGATACAGCCGACAAAATTCTTTAACGCATAATCTACTTTTTTTTTATTTATTTCTTTTACTAACTGATGCAAAATTCATGCACAATAATTATCTGTATCGGATTTTAATTATCTTCCTTGATAAATTTAAACTTCCAGCCTATTTACCAGAGGCGGATCCAGGATTTTCGTGAGGGGGGACGATGACCTGAGGAACAGACTCGTTCAATGTTTTAACTATAAATATATCATATTTCCTTCATATTGCTAAGTTTTGACATGGAATATGGAACACTAAAATCATTCTCACAAAAAATCAATTTAGTATTAAATCAAAAGAAATTCAAGCTTTCTATGAAGTAGATTATTGAAGTAATACCAAAGAAAATTAACAAGAAGTGATTGCTAGAAGTTATCACGTACACCTGTAGATGTCTCTAACAGTGCTCGATAGTAGCGACACGCCGCTCATGATAGTAAATAGTGTCATAAGATAACGTCTAAAATGGCGGCGTCCTATTGGGGATAATAATAGAAAAAAATGAACCTGAGTGAGCTCCACTAATCGTTCCTAACACATTTATGATAACAGATATGATAATATAAGAATATTTTTGACTAGAAAAGAGAAAAAAAATGCATATGTCAATTCCGACCGTATTTACTATTATGACCCGACGCTTGTTCTAATAACATCCTTGTTTCTAACCAACCAACCGTCATTCTTTATCTATGTAACTGTACGAAGAAGAAGAACTCTTTTATCTCGTACAGGTGAAAATGGATATAAAATCAAGAGAAAAGAGAACATATGAGACAAAGAGCAATTTATTTCTAAAGAATAAAATAAACCTAAATATAGAAGATAAACAATATTACATTTATTAAACATCTTTTTTATGAAACATAACGACTATTATGGTTGAAAATTTCATTGACACCTTAGCCAATGAAAATTAATAACTTTCCGCCAATAGCATTTCTCGGCGGTATCATGTGATTTATTCCCGTCCGTCCACTTACTCGTCAGATGGCAGCACCAGTCTTCTTGTATACTTTGCACAGTATAGCAAGAGGCGCTTCTTATTATTTTCTTTGGTAATACTATAAAAATAAAATACTATTACTTTCCCTTTAGTAGGCAGGGTCGCGCGCCACTGCTGGTTACATTTACTGAAAATGTGAGGACCGGAATATCTATAAAGAGAATGTAATTTTAGATTTCTACAGACGCCTTTTCAATGAAAAGAACTAGTTAGTTACTCTTCGCAATTATCAGCTTCGTAGTTCGTTCCTAAACGTAATGTTTTGGCCGAATGACACATGACATCGTAAACAGGTTATATTTTCGGGTATTTTCAAGTCACATGATGGAGCCTCAATGTCTGTTCTTGCCCCTAGCCGCTAGAACTTTGCGTATGGACATTAAATCAGAGGCTTTATCACATTATATGGATCTCTTTGGATAATTCGATTAATTAGCATCTATCTACAAGTCACTGGAAATAACTAAACCACTAGTGACATACATAGATCTCACAATCAAAGAACGCGGCTTGCGATCGTCCACTTCCAGTCTAAACTAATATGAACCAAACTTTCCGTTCTAACTCAATTTTTTACACTTGCTATCGCTGTGTGTCCCATTTTCCCTTTCGTATCATAATTCTTTAGTAATGCACGTACCGGACTGTGCAATTGTGCACATAAAAATCAATACACGCTGTACCCAGTGTATTGCCATTACATTCCCATTTACATTTTAAAAAAAACTGGCCGCTCAACGATAACAAGCGTTAAGAACTGAGTTAGGGCTGATTTTCATGAGAGCTAGCGATTTGGGTGAATAGCCAACTGAAACACGTGTTACACTTACCTTACAATAAAACCCGCAATAAAACACGTGTTTCAATTGGCTACTCATCCAAATCGGAAGCAAAGCAAGTAATGCAAGCTTTCATGAAAATCAGCCCTTAGTAATGAAAATTTGGTTCACGTTGGTTTAGATTGGATGTTGACGATTGAGTTTAACTGTGCAATAAGCTCACTGGTTTCATATATTCCATAAATGTTGAATACCATCAATCAGTCCAGTATTGCTTTTAAATAGTGATACCATAGATTGTTTCAACTACTTTCATCTGGTGTCCATATTATTTCCAGGGACTTGCCGCTAGACAGACGTCTCGATTGTCCATTTTGGACGTTTTCCTGGTTACTAGAATGCGGTAATTGGGGATTGGCTTGTGTTCTAAAATGCAATTAAAAAACTGCAGGCCCCAAGGTTCATGCAACACCCTAAGGGCAAGAGAAAAAGCACGAAAAGTACACAAAACGCCTGGATGAAAATGTTACACATGTGATAACAGTAACTGTATTGTATAAGTATTAACAAGTCAAGTTAATAAGTTGCTCTGCAACTTTTAAATCAAATGTCAAGTGAGATTGTATGTAAGGAAAGACAACACACCGGACCGGGCCAATGCACGGCTAATCAACAGGTGTAGTACAACAAGTGGTGACATCTCGCGGTACGCCAGAAAGGGAGAGAAAAAAGAGGAGGAGAGATGAAGAAATTACAATTTCTAAACAGTTGTTTATTAGTAGGCTTCCAGCGTTTTAGCCTGAGGTGTTCCGTTCGCAATGCTGCCCTACTTTTCACCAGCGCCGTGGGAACCAATCACAAAAAAAAGTAAAAAAGAGGAGAGGGCATTGGAAAACAATTCGATTGGAAGGATACCTGTTTCCTTTCACTTGAATGAACAACATCAATATTTTTTTTCATCTTCCTTTGTTAAGCTAAATGAAGACGTGACGTATTAATTTTGATAACATAAAATAGAAATCTTGAAGTTTGAATAAAAAGTATAGATATATAATAGAAATCCAGAATAGAATCTAGAATGAGGGCACAAATCGTCGGACACATAAATATCCCTAAACCAGTGATGCAAATGGGAATATTTTAGTCGGGCAACGCAGAGAAAAAAAACAGTGGTAAGGGGTACGCAGAAAAAAATTTCTGGTGGGAATTGTGAATTGCAAAAAGATGGTAAATTCCTACTTTCGGCGAAACTATTTTCGTCCGTTATAAAGAGTAAACCGCTCATTTCATTTCTGCACTATTAGACTTACACATCGAACTTAAAACATTGTTCTGATTGTTCTATTTGTTCTGTATTCGCTCCAAGTAACACGAAAATAAGAATTTTTTTTACACAAGTGTATGTTTGAAGGATGAGATGAGTGTTTCGCATATTTTTCGTGGCAACGATTCAGGCAGGGTTTCCGCCAGGATTTTCAGTTTTGGGGGGGGTGTAAAGTCAAAATTGGGAGGGTGTAAGTGAAATTTTGTACGGTTTCTATCGATTTTTTTTTACAACAAGAAATGTTAAGTTAGGGGGTGTTGTCGGTACTTATGAAGGGGGGGTCTGGCGGAATCACTGGAGGTTCTTTGACCTCTGCGGACGAATGAGTCGATTGGATAGAATTTCTCACCAATGACAGCTAATCAATCATTCTTGAAGTCCCACTTTCAAACATCTCTCACGTAACATTTTAAAAGTGAATTGTTATGAACATAATAAAAGAACTAGTGAGCTTCTAAGGACGGGACCTACAGTTTTTAGTAAAGTGAGCTCGGAACCACTCCGTTCAATTGACGCCGACGGGATTTGAACCCGTGACCACGCATACAGAAAGAGAGTGAGCATTCTAAACTCTCTGTAAAATTTTAGAAAAATGGATCTTCAACGATATTGGCATTTTTATAAAAATGCAAATATTTTATTTCTGGTAGGCGTAACTGATAATTATCTAGTATTTCTGAATGTAAAAATAGTTGCGGATATTTCCCTTTCTTTTGACATGTGTGCGACAACTGGTACATGACTGGCTGACTACTAGTTCTGGGTGGACGACAACTGGTAAAAAATTGCTTGCTTCCCTGCCCCCTCCATTAATATGGCACTGCTTACGGATGTCGTAATTCGTTCACTTTCTAAATGTTTACCCTAAAAATAGAAACTTACCAAATTCGCTCGTGCAATATACTCGAACCATCTCCTCCAAGGAACAAGGTCTGCAGTCTGAAAGACAAGACCAAACGCAGAAAATTAGACCAATTCAGAATAGAAAACTATACAGCATGACACACTGAAATTAAGAAAGCATATTGCCTACCATATGAAGCTTCAATATTCTACTCCAGGGGTCTTTCCGAGACCATTTCAACAATACCTCAACCACATTAATAACCTTAGTTTTTCTTAAGTTATAAATTGCTCCTGATGTGCTCCGCCCCTGCAATGTGTATGATTTATGCGGGTTTCACATAGCCTCGCCGAGACGTTTCCAGCGACATCTCAACCAGCTTCCATGCCCTACTAGGTCTTGAGTTGAAAGTTCTCGACGGACAGATGGACAATGCCGTTCTATGTCTTCATAGCATTTGTTGCCAGTAGCGGCCCGTCAGGTGAAGATAGTGAAGTTCCATTTCACTTGTTATTTTGATACACGTTAAGTAAATTGGCATTAAATGTAGTATTTGGGCCTCATCTAGAAATCTAGTCAACATCTTATTAGATCGTATAGTGTCATTATCGGTAAGCCCGAAAATCCAGGGTAAATATTAATGATCAAGGATTGTAGGAGTGCATGTGTGGATGGATGAACTTTTTTGATAGTTCTTCACCTATTATTTGGGTCCCGAGCCGCCACAGTTTGCTGCTGAAGTCTAAAAATTATGGAAAACGTGTTCATATTCCAGCTAGTCCAAGATATGGGGATATCTAAATGTCCGCTTTGATCCCGAAAACGGGATTTCCATAGGATATCTGCAGGACATGTTTGGAACACTTATCACCGGGACGTTTATAGAACATTATAAGTTCCCGATATATCCAAGTGATCTCCACTGGATCAAAAAAAGAAACAAAGGAATACATTCTTGCTCATATCTGTCTGGGACTTCTGTGGGACATCCTACGGACGTCCCATCAGGATTATTTTGGGATATCCCAGAGCGACGTGCAAGGAAGGCGTTACGGATATCAAAGAAAACAATTCGACAGATTAGTCTGGCATGCAGAGCTTCAACCATGCTTATCAAGCGGCCGTAACTCAGTTGGTAAAGCGTTGGTTTCGAATAAGAGGTCCTGGGTTCTATCCCAGCGGCTGACAATTTTGACCGAAGTTTTTCCGAAGTCACACGAGGCAAGTGACAGGATAAAACTTTCAACTTAGGCCCTGTCCAACTCCTTTCCCTTACACTACCCTGGTTTACGCCATAGATGCCTAGACGCCAAACATTAATACAATTAAATTCCATCTAAGCTTATTATCGTCTATATCCCTACAAGGACCAAAACTTCACTGTGTTAAGTGAAGACTTTCCGGTGTCCAAAAATGACCATAATTTTTGTGTTCAAGCAACACAACAAATGGTGTTGATTTCGGCGATTTCGCACAAAGGTTGTGTTGCCAATGTTGATTCAACACTGATAGTGTTAGTGTGACACTCTCTGTTGTGTAGAATCACCATTGACAACTCATCCATTGCGTTGAATTAGCAAAATCAACCCCGTTAGTTGTGTTGATATAACACAACACAGTGGTAGTCATCCTGGGACATCGAAAAGGGTTGAATTAACACAGCCATTCCTTTAACAGTGCCTTTGAGAATGTTCTAATAAAAAAAATCATACTTTGCATTTAACATCAAGGAGAAGTACAGCACAAAGGTGTTCATTTTCGTCACACCTCACGTTTTAATTTCGTTCTCACCATCATTCAACCTCAACCTCAGGTTCCAACTTTGCCCTCACACTGACTCTCAACCGGTGAGGGTTAGGTAAGCTCTCATGAGGACCACCCTCATAAGGTTGACCCCTATGATACAGCATAAATAATATTGATTCGATATATTGGTTTTTGATCCTTGGAAATATCGATTGATACCGGTACATCAATCCTCGCTCCTCGCAAGTAGCCTTCTCATCCACTCATCAACCGAGTCAACTTGCAAACAATAGTTTGGAAGATACATACACACAGCCACATCCACTATTGGATAAGGCCTCTCTCGGAGGAAGGAGTTGGTCCACTGCTCCCATGCTGACCAGACGTGCTGGGTGGGAGAGGAGAGCCAAAGCTCTGAACTGTGATCGCCACTGTCTTTTATTCACAACAGCTCCCCAATTGCATCACGATTCTGGGTGGGCACCGTTCCAGGTCCTCCCGTTTTGGAACAATTCCCTTGCCAGAACCGGGAATCGAACCCGGGATCCCACGATCCGCAGTCAGCGACGGTAATCACTAGACTGGCAAGTTACCGTCCTATATAGCATGCTTACGTCACAACGGTATTGCAATTTCCGGAATGATTAATTTAATGATCCTGTCTTGTTATAATTAGGATGGTCAAATCTGTTTCTTTTTCAACGTACGGGAATAGGTTAGGTTATATACAAGAAGACCGATATGATTTTATTTTTAAAACCTCGTTCTTCCTGCTTTTACTATTCTAAACGTCTTTGAAGTATTTTTCTTTTCAACGGCACTTCAAGGTAATGATTTTGTTTGTTTGCAAAAAACCGCATTAAACAAAGTATACGTTTATTCGACTGCCACATCTGTCATTAGACTACATCAAGAAAGTGAAAAATTTAAAGTTTTAAAGGGGGCAAGGCAAGGAGATTCAATTTCTCCAAAACTGTTTACAGCTATCCTGGAGAGAGTGTTCCAAAATTTAAACAGGGACGAAGTTGGAATTAAAATTAATGGCGAATATCTTCATCACCTACGGTTCGCTGATGACATAGTCCTGTTTGCTTCAAATGCGGAAGAACTACAAACCAGAATGGAAGAACTGACTAATGAGAGTTCGAAAATAGGACTTAAAATGAATTTCAGTAAAACAAAGGTCATATACAATCAACATGCTGCAAAAAGGGAAATAATGATTAGCGGAGAGACAATAGGCATAGTTGATGAGTATGTTTACCTAGATCAGCTCAAAACATCGAATGCAAAGTTGACTGATGAAATAAATAGAAGATGTAAAATGGCGTGGAGTTCGTTTGGAAGACTACACTTTATTTTGAAAAGCAAACTATCAATGTGTCTGAAGCGTAAAGTTTATAATCATTGTGTCTTATCTGTGATGATGTACTTCTGTGAAACTTGGACATTGATTATATAAGCTCAGAATCTATCATTTTCCCCGGCAGCGCCGATGTAGGGTAAGGGCACCAGTCACCAGACACACACACTAGTGGTCGGCCACTTTCAAACCAATATCATTAAAACTAGAGCATATAAAAATTACTTTGTTTTCAGAAAGCTTCAAAACTTTACCAGCTTTCAAAAGTGACATCATATGCCGGGGCGAAATATACAAAATATTGTGCAGTTCCGAGTGCTGTAGACCTCTGAGAGGTGTCTTCGCTAGCGCGCGGGATGAAGTGGGAAGTGCACAAGCAATCAGCGAGAACTCGTGCTTTTACTACCCGCCTCTCATTGGCTGTTAAAAGTGTCTTCCCACCCATGATCACGCTACGACTCCTCCCTCGCGGCTACAGAACTCAGAACTAGACAGTACCTGGCTCCCCTGGTTAGCTAAGAAAATAACGGAGATGTTATTTGAGAACTAAGAAAAGCTTTCTAGAAGGGTAAAACTCTGCCGTTTTTTGTCTTATGACAAATTGTTTCTCTAGCTTTTCGAATGTTCTGTTTTGACTGTGTATTATACTAAATACATAGCTGACATTTCCATTAAGTATATTGATGTGGTCGACTTAAGAGTTATACCATAGTATTTACGAGCGTTCTTGTTGTCGGCCATAGTGACCGATAATTGGTGCTTGTTATCTAGGTTTGTTGTGATGTTAAATATATGTTTCTTTTCTTGCTAATAATCTAACAGTCTTTTTTAACAGCCCATTATGCTTAAATCTATTTTAATTTTAAATGGCTGGATATAATTATTTTTATACGAGTGTAAACACTAAACTTCTAATATGCCTAAATGAAAATTATCCAGTATATCTGAGTGTAAAAGAACTTATATTTTATGGTTATTTATCTTCGTTTTCACTCGTGGCCAACAACTGGTGAATATTCCTTTAAAAATTAATAAATAAAACACTCCTAATGTGAAATATATGCGGAAGTTTGAGTTAGAAATATTTTATTTCATTTGAGAGAGGTACAAAGAATATAAGAAAATAGTGCAAGTGTAATAATATTAGGCCAAAAATAAACTTGGAAATAAACCGAGCAACCTTGCTCAGTGGTGGAGCGTTCGTTGGCTTAGAATTCGGGAGTTCGTGAGTTCAATCCCACCGGCCGACTATCCTGATTGAGGTTTTCCAGAGATTTTCCTCAGTCACGCTTGGCAAATGTCGTTATGGTACCTTCTATTTAGACCCTGACTGAGGTTTTCCAGAGTTTTTCCTCAGTCACACCAGGCAAATGTCGTTATGGTACCTTCTAGTTAGTTCCTGGTCGACGCCTTCCCGCACCCTTTCCCCTCCGCTATGCTGACCTGAGCCTTACATGAATGAAGTTAATCATAATTAAAATTCAAAATCAAATCTGGAAATGAACTCGTCCCTTAATGGGCCGACTACTGGTGCCCTCACCCTATCTTCTGTTTCTTATCATTTCAATACAGTGTACCTCGGTTATAGCGACATCGGTTATAACAACACAATTTTTCAAGTCCCTTAGATGTCGTTATAACCGAGTTCTACTGTAGTATATCATTTGACCGTCCGTTGTTGATGAGAACGACAGTGGTTCCTGATGGCACGCCGACTGATGATGATGATGTCAACTACAGAAGAAAGAACGCCAGAGGAGGTTGTTTGCCGCCTTGAGACGACAGCACAAGTAAATTGGATCATTCGTTCTTGCAAGTAGCGTTAAGTGGTCGCAGCGACCATCCCATCACGCAATCACGTAAGACAAGGAGAATCACGGCGTATTTAAGAAAATGAGGCCGTCCGCCAGCCTCTCTCTCACATACACAAAGACATTTTTACCATGACACAACACGAGAAAAGTAGTCCTTTTACACATGCACAGGAAAGAGGCTCATCTTAGTATCTCACAACAATAATCCTGACGTCAGCAAATAATGCGCATGTGCAATTTGGATCTTGTTATCTAGCCATCTTTGCTTGGATAACAACACTTGCGAGGACAGGAGTAATTTTAAACTGTTATCCAATTCTCTTTGTTATCTATATTCGAGAATACCAAGTAGAAGACAGCGCTTAAGCACATATTTTTCTAGAAGAAGATGGCCGCAGATGTGTGCGAAATATTACTGATGTAAATATATTCCATCTCTAATGTATGCGTCATTCTTTCCAAGGCTAACTATTTTTATTCTATTGTCTTTAGTGCGATAATTTGGCCAGAACAGCTTTCGCAAGCATATGCTCTTGTGTAGTACTTTAGAAAATATAGATATACTTACATGTTGTTTACTGGAGGCGCCTGACTACAAATCAGGCGGCCCGGGTTCAAATCCAGGACAAAGGAGATTTTTCTCACAGTGTTCCCATGCCTGGCGCTCTCAGGTCCACTCAGCCTCCTATCAAATTGAGTAGCAAAGTGTCCGTGGTATTTCTGGACACCTTGGGAGGTAAAGACGGTCGAGTGTGGAACTGATCACCTCAGTTCGTGTCCTAGGTCAAGAATATGTGGAGCGCTACCTCCACATCCTACAAGTGTCGGTGATAGCTTTGCCTTCCTTATGTTCTTTACAATCTAAGGAAAAACGGTAGCCTAACTGAAACTAATAGGCTCATCCACTAGGTAGAAATAAAATATGGCCACAATTTTGCCGTCTACTGAAATAAAAAACTTAATAAATTTTGATAGACTTTAGATACTCACCCGTATGCCACAATAACCCTACGAGAAAAGTGCCGCCACATGTTGGTAGCCCGACGTCTGGATTTGTGGCGGCTGGCATCAAAGAGGTAGCTCGAACAGTGGCGTCCACCAATTCGGAATTTGAGCGGCAAAAAAGACGTCTCAATGTATGGATTTAAGGTAGATGCGACGTGTCGGCATATTGCAAGTAAACCATCATTAGCTAAGAGGAGGTCAAACTGCACGGCATTATCGCGGCGTGCAGCTGGTTTCCCGACTACTAGATACCACTCATTTGCCAACGCAGACTCTAACCAAGGACTAGGGAGTATGCTCCCTACTCCTTGCCCTAACCCTGAAAGTAACGCCACCTTACCGCACTGCCATCTATCAGGAATGATGTTAATTACCTGACGGGGTGGAATGGGAGAGAAAAATCAACGAAGCTGCACAGCTCTAACGCAATCATCCATCCTAGTATTGTCTATACGCATGCCTTTAGGTCGTAACAAAAGGAGTCACTCAGAAGATGCCTCACTAGAGTAGTGGTTAGAATGACTACAAATCGGAAGGTTCCCGCTGCAGTCAACTGCAAACTTTACAAACTAAATAGTAATCATAAAGGCAATGAACACAGTCCAAGTAATGTCTACCAACAATCAGTAACCCTCCGTCAAGAGGGTTAATGCTCTATTTTGAACTGAAAAAGATACTGTTTTGGTTGGGGATTTACCGGCCCACCTTGGTCAGCAAGACGTCGGATTTCGTGCAACATCCGTTCGTTGCACCGGATTTTGCCACCAAAGGCCTGAAGATGGTTCACTGACATTTTGCATGGGGAATCTAAAATATTCTAACAGTAAACCATTTGCAGCCAGAGCCTCAGATGCCTAAAGACCATAACTAAAATTCAATTCTCTGTAAACCATTTTGCTAACGATTTCTAAGACGCAATTTCCGTTTAGCTACTCGTAAACTATTCTAATATAGCCTAATCTGCTATATTTATTGTCACTGATTGAACGAAATGGGGGAAAATATTTCTAGTTCAGCCATAAATTATACCAAAAAAAAGTTTCACGTGTAAATATATATATGTATATTGCAGTTCATTACAATACATTTAACATTGAATAATAGTTACGAATTCTTTTCAGCATATAAAAACTGTATTACGACGACGTTAAAACCAACAATTTTCTTTGATAACTTTGACTTTCCTGCTCCATGCTAATCATATGAACACTGACAGTTGTAGTAAAACATTTTTCCTAATCCTAAATCTTCATCAGGAAAGGATTTTCTCCAAAACTGCTTCTTGAAAGGTTTCTAGATGATTGTGCCTGATTGGGTAGTTTTCTTCCGGATTGTGATGGTGAAGCTTGTGTTGGTGTAGTCCTCTGGAGTTGTAGTTTCCGGACGATTCAAAATGAAGAAGTTCTTCACTGCAAAAAACGGTACAAATAAATGTTCCACGTTGCCTGTATGTGTCATCGACTTGGTTTCGGAAATCTTCCATTTCAGCTCATATTGAAAGTGATTAGCCTTCTCGGCCAGCCCCAAATACTGAACATATATTCGAGAAGATATTCCGTCATTGTCACGTAGTCTCATTTCACGAGCGAAAAACAAACCCCATCGGGGTACCTCACATAGAAAGAAGGAATCTGGAATATCCGGGTTGAGGTTAAACTGCCAGGATATCGTATTACCTTCCGGGTTCCTTTTGCATATACTAGCTTTATGAGAGCGTGTTAAGTGAATGTGAATATTGTCTTTTCTGCAGGTCACTCGGCAATCGGTTGATGGACATCTAAAAGTCTGGAGTATCCCTGCCATTCAATTGTTTTCTCTTGAGCTGGTTCCAAGGACTTGACACTTGAGTGACTGGTTATAGTCCAGTGAACACGTTCAAAACTTCTTACAGGAATTCTCTTATGTTTCAAGCTGTTAAAAACACAAATCAATTTCTCAACTCAAAAAAACTATCACTCTTTTGTCATTTACGAAGATTATTTAGTATTGACTCTAATTATTCGTAGCTAATTTGTTAAATTTCTTCCTCTTAGAGTCTCTTCTGGATTAAACAAAAAAATCATATTCTGATAACAAGCGCTTCTGTAGCAACGACCACTAAAGAAATGCGCATTGTTAACCATAATATTATTGAATTATGTTTCATTAGAAGTTGATGATTATTAAACAAACAGCTTGAAAAGAACTACTTCCTTTGAAGACGCTAAATTTCGAATTTTAATCCAAAAAAGAAAGAAAATTATGAGATTGATTTCTTACGTGATTGAAGGAACTGAAACTAGAGTTCTGAGCTATCATATCACAACGTAAGGTACTTGCTCGTAATTGTGGCGCCAAAAATACGTAGCAACCACCAAGCATGACATTTTGTCTCGAGAATGAAAAATTTCGAGTGACTGCTTAGTGTAGTCGTAAGATAGGCGCCAGGACAATAATATTTAAAACTCGTTTGTCCACTTCCAGTCTAATCCAAAATGGACCAAATTTTCAGTTCTAACTTAGTTTTATACGCTTCTTATCGCCGTGAGTCCTGTTCTTTTTATAAGTCTTAATTCCTGAGTTATTCATATAATAGTATATCATTCTCTGCATATAACAGAAAATATTGCAAATAATATTTACGTTTTTTTTTTGCAAGAATTAAGACCTAAATCAAAATACGGACCGCACAGCGATATCAAGCGTAAAAAGCTGTTAGAACCGAAAATTTGGCCCATATTGGTTTAGGCTGAAAGTGGACAAACGAGATTAAGTGTCCTCTCTGTTTCCAGGATTCATATATTCACATTTTCAATGGCAGCAGTCAGTCCAGTATCACTCTTAGATAGAGGTCATTGGGACTTCCAGATCGCAATTCCTTTGAGACCAGAAAATTCATTCCACTGTGACAAAGTCATTAAATACCCAAGTCAGACTAGTGTTCATCTTCTTGCTTTCTTTAAAACGGAATATTAAAGGCTTTTATCTGAGCGAGAAGAGGTGGGGAGGGGGAGGCTTCTGGATGTAGTGAACTCGTGTCTACTCTTCCATGGCATCATCAAATCGCTGTGCCAGGGATCCCCGCCCTGTCGCGCTCTGTAATTACGACGAGTGTTCCGCTCTGGAATGGAACCACATTCAGCCAAAAAGGGGTATTCGAGGAGGGGGGAGGAGGAAGTGGATAAACGGACGACTCCCTTGCCACCACAATATAGCCCACACGCCTACGCACGCATATATACGAAGTTACAACGAACATTTTTTTGCTTTTATTTTTTTTTAATGCAGGGAATATGGTCTTGATATACTCAAATGGAGTTGATACATAACAACCGTCGTCATTTCGCTATCGTCACCGATTAGAGACAAAGCAGACAATGTTTTATTTTGTTTTGTAAACTATTCATTCGATTGTTCTTATATGGCTAGTTCTGGGTTCGATCTCCGGTGATGTTAATTGAGGCGTATGAGCAAACAAAAGTCCATGTACTATCTTTCGACAAGGAATATAGACTTTTGTTCGGGCATACGCCTCAATTTGTGAAACAGTTGAAAGTCAGACAGCAGTTGAAAGCGTATTCTAACGAGCTCATGCTACTGGGTCAACGCGACGTCTGAATTTGTGTCGGCTACAGTCAAAAAGATAGCTCGATAGAGTCAGGGAGGCACATGGAAACAAGGCGTGGCCCACTCTCGCGCAGGCGCAGAGCTCCTTGAACTATAAGTGACACCGACAAGCGCTTGCTCCGCACTTCTCAGCTTGGTATGGTGGTTAACATATCGGGAAGCTGATCCAGAGGTCTCGGGATCGAATCCTGGCGTAGTTACTTTTGCATATTTTTTTTTTAAATAACTTTTTACTGTTTTATGTATATACGCATTAGGAAATTTAATAAAAGTAGTGATTTATTGTTAATAATTGCTTTGGGATTTCTCGGCCAGGCTGTTCTACCAAACAGAGATTACTGAGGTTTAGGATGTATATATAAACAAACTAGTGTGCAAATGGGGCACGCTGCGTCCAAAGGGAGTTGGGCGGCGTGAGCTGCTGAGACTGCGCAGCTCCCGGTTAGCGGTAGGCATACGCAAAAGGGCTGTTAACTTTCTGTTTCACATTGTTTCCATGTGGGCTCTCCTTAGACGCGAGTCTCGAAAGTGGCTGAACGTTAACATATACCACGTCGGGATTTGAGTGGAAAAAAGACGTTAGCCCAATGTACGGGTTGAAGGTAGCTGCCGACGTGCTGGAATATTACAAATAGGCCATCGTTAGCTCAGAGATGATACCAAAATGGATGGCATCAGGCGGCGTGCAGCAAGTGGCCCGTTTTTAGAACCCACTCATTTGCCAACACAGATCATAACTGTGAAAGTAATGCCATCTTACCGCCCTTCCATCTATCATCAATGTTCTCAATTACCTGACAAGACAAGATGAGAGAGAAAAATCAACGGCATGAGCCAAAAATGCCGAAAGGCCTTCAATAAATTAAAAACAAGAAA
>JAGDQP010046137.1:0-13070 GCA_022664845.1 Lepisma saccharinum
GAAAACAAAAATTTCGTGATATAACTTTCGCTACTCGAAAACTGTTAAAGATAAAATAAATCTTTGTATAGATCTTTCTTATTGCAAAATGATTCATTGGACAATGACCTAGCTTAAAGGTTAGTTTTAACGAATGCTTACTGTTTCATCTTTCCGGAAAGAAGAAGAAGAAGAGAAGAAAGATGACAACTTTCTTTTACAGCCCTTTGAAAATTCACACGTGGTTCCATGTACGGGTTGTACCTTGAAAAAGTGAGAGGCAAGTTCACCACACGAATCGTTGCTTCATTCCAAGTTCTTTTGATTGAAAAAAGGCGTCAAACTGAGAGGGAAAAAAGACACGATCTAACGTAACATTTGGACGACATTGCTTACGAGGAATTACGGTGAGAGTTTCTGCATCTGTCTTCTCCTATTCTTAGGTGTGTGAATGTTTCTTCTTCTTCTTCTTCTTCTTACACTGAAATCATTTCGAGAACAGGAAGAGACGATTACAATGAATGAATGAATCAGTACATTTGTTTTCTACCTTCAGGCGAAGAATTAACACAATTCAGACTTGCCGAAGGAGTTACGGATAACTTCTATTTTTTTTCTGTGACCAACAAACTTACGAGCACATGAAATTACGTCATATAAAACAAAAGAAGTTCACAGTGAGCATGAAGATTGAACCTATCTTCTTTCAGACAAGTAAAATATTTTATAAAACTTTAAGAAAACTCCTCATATTTACTTGAAAATGATCAAAACATTTTTTATTGAAAGAAATTCTACAAATCACCATTAGCCTTCGTCCCCAATATTTTCAGCTATGCGTGGTATGCACCAAAATTTTGTGTTTCTTTAAATGTCAGTCGAATATGTTTCTTTAGCTAATTATTTCAAAACTTTCCTCTGAAAGCAAGGCGGCAGCTTTCATACGATGTGCAAGAACATTTTCAAATTATTAGTGAGAAAGATATACGGGCCGAAACGGGATGAGACGACTGAAGAATGGAGGAGACTGCATAATGAAGAACTTCACGGACTGTACGATTCACCAGATGTAAAAATAATGAAATCGCGACAAGGATACCATTGGGAAGACCGAGACGTCGTTGGGAGGACAATATTAGAAGAGATCTTCAAGAGGTAGTGTTCGTGACGAAAACTGGCTTGATATTGCCCAGGTTAGAATCAAATGGTGAACGTTTGTTACTGCGGCGATGAACTTGCGAGTTCCATAAGCCATAGAGTTAGTTAGTTAGATCTACAATACATTTTTAGATATTTCCCATTTTTCATTTTTATCTCGTCACATATCTACAGAGGCGAGATAGCCGCATAACGATCTGAAGTTTATCCACATTAGCAAGAAACTCTCCCAATCGTAGCGATTTTCTCTCGTTACAATCATTAGCGACACCTACAATGAGTTGTGAATCTGTGGTAATGTTGCAACACAAGAAGAAGAAGAGGCGCAACAAGCCCACTATGAACGATGTTATACGTGAAAAAAATGAAACCGTGACCACAATTATAACTGCCATGGACAATTAGCATTAAAATGCCGTAAAAGGTAAGAACGTTCCAATTAGTTTACTCGCGCGTAGCTAAACATCATCTGAAACAAATTGTCTTAATAAAAATTTCCCTGCACGTTTTAAAGGTAAATAGTTACATGAACTTTCAGAATGTAACATGTTGTCACTTTCAATTACTTTCAGACAGACTTTTGTGTTACGAATATTTTCTTTCTTGTCCTCACAAGACCTTATTAGCATAGAACATTTTGTTGCATTTGTCTTTTTGTCCATAGAATAATAAACGGTTCTAGAGAGACCACAGAATAGTGACGATGAAGTCTTCCTTTTCTTCTTCACTTTCTCCGTGGGCCCTCCCCTCCATCAGTCAGCCAGATAGAGAGGATGAAAGTTGGTAAATAGGCAACACAATGAAAGAATGCCATCCATATGCTTCAAGCTTCATTGCATTGTGTAAGAAGCGTCGTGAGAAGCCAATTAGTGTATGTTCTTCGAAAAAGAAAATACTTGTCACCCATAACTGAAGATAGGAAGTGACAGCCGAAATAATCAGAAGTTCAGACCTGGCAATATTGTTTCTCAAGGATTTATGGATTTACTTATGAAACTCAAAAGTAACAGGAACAAGAGCACTAACGTTATATTTATATTTTTCTTGTTTACTCTCTTCGAGTATTTATTGAAGAATACCTTCAATATTATTTTTTATAACATGTTTGTAGCTTCAATTGCTTGAATCAGTCGCTTGTTTTTATTTTGGTTTGTCATTTTGGGCTTGTGGTATGTCATCATCACCATATTCAACCACTTTCTGTCTAGTGCTGAGTGAAATCCTCCCCATTCCCTCCGTGTCTAATAGAACATTTGTCACCCATCTTCCATCTGTTCGTCTAGCTGTGTGACCATCCATCTCTTTACACTCTTAACTGTATATTCTAACTTTGTGTGACAGTGTGAGATCGAATCCATTATTCGTTTCTTCTTGGCGCATGTGGGACGTAACGGTAGCGCTTCACATATTCTCGACCTGAATTAGTCACACAATTTTCTGCCTTCACCTCCTCGAGTGTCGAGTAGTACCAAGGGAACTCTGGTACTGCATTCGATTGGAGGCTGAGTGCGCTCCAGGTATAGGAGCAGGCCTGTATTAAGGGTGGAGCGGTTGGAGCGATCGCTTCAGGGCCCCGCGACCAAGGAGGGGGCCACAAAGACTTTTTAAAAATTACTAAAAAAAAACATTTCACCATAAAAGTTTTAAAAAATGACATGGCAATTCTATATAATTTAGAGACCATCTTGAAAATGTTGAGAGAGTGCCCCCATCATAAATATTTTTTTGAATGGGGCCTATGTATTTCTCCGCTCCAGGGCTCCCATTGGTCTTAATCCGGACCTGCATAGGAGCACTGAAAAAAGTCGCTAGCCTCCTGAACAGGATTTGAATCTGCTCATTTTCCCATCATTCGATATAAATTTAAAGGGATGGAATGTCATCAGAAAATGAATATTTCCTCGAAATCAGAGAAGTGGGTGCAGGGAAAATCTGTTTAGAGTCAGTTCTACAATCAACCACTAAACTTCTAGTCAGCCTTAAGTTGAGGCCAAGTCTGATTTTGGCCAATGAGAGTTGGCCTGAACTTAGAAGTTTAGTGGTCGATTGTAGAACTGCCCCTTCGACTGACTTTTGTTCTTATCTGCTGCCTGCTGAGTGGATTGCTGGCGCCGATGTTATGACTGAAGGACACCAGCAGCAAAACGTAAGGGAACGCGAACAAAATAAAAGTATAAATACTTACATTTTCAAGTAGAGGAAAGCTATGATTTTTAGGGTGAGGACGTTATGCAGGGCACTTTTTCCTTTTTTTTTTTAAAAAAAGTACCTCTAAAATTTGGGTGCCGACATTATGTGAGAGCGAATATTACGCGGGCGTATACGGCACCACATGCATAATTATCGTTCGGCGAAGGCAACCTGTTTGATATATCGACTTGCCGTAAACGAATTATTACTTGCTGGAAAGTCGTCCCATCGATGCTGATTTGGACTCATCTTTACTCCAGATATATATTTTTTTTTAGAATTATCTTCTTTTTGTGGAGTACCTGCGCCCCAATTACACAATTTTGGAAAATGCATCTTTGAATAGAGCTGGTTTGGTCTTTGACAATACAGTGCTGTAGCAGGTGTATTGTTCGTGGTACTGAAAATATTAAGTTCTGGAGTTGATTTTTCTAAGCTTTTGGCAGCTTGGAGCTCTAAACACATCGGAGTTTTCACCCCATCCACTAAGACTTGTTTTTATCTTTTTTTTAATGTCGTATCATCCTTCCAAGTTTGTCGGTCGAATTCTGTTACATATATGTGTCGGAGGGTGTGTAGGCTACAGGAGTATTTCATACAAAATAAATCAAAACTGTTATTTTAAACGAGAAATTTAATTATATGGGTTGCTAGCTAAAAGACATGGTAAATGGAGGCCACAGCATTAAAAAAAAGGGGAGAGAAAAGTTGCCCTAGGACATTTAATGACTTGTATTGCTGTCTTTGTATTTGCGGATATTTTATTTTTCTTATACTCAAAAATGTGCTTCGGCTGCCTCTACACATAGCAAACCATAAACAAATAAGGATCTACAGCTACACGCTTGTTCTCAGAAATACTGGTCCTGGATTTCCGCCAGCATTTTCAGTTTCGTGAGGGGTGGATGGGGTGTAAAGTAAAAACTAGGAGGGTGTAAGTTGAGTTTTGCACGATTTATATCAATTCTTCAGCGCCAAAATTTTTAAGTTCGTGGGGTGTTGTCGAGAATTTGAGGGGGGGCGGGGTGACACTCCCCACACAGGGGATCTGGCGGAATCAGACTGGACGATTAAAAAAAAATACTGTCGCTGAGTGTTGTATGTAAACTATAGCACAGAACCGACTGTTAAAAACATTGGGAACGTTTCTTGATATATCCAGTAATGTTTCATATTCGCGTATGTCTCAGAGTAATCCTGGAAAAGCATTGAGAGATCTCTTTTTGTTACGGCATCTTCTAAATGTTCAGTTCCACTGTAATGCTCGCACATGTGCAGAAAGAAAGAAAAACTGTCTCTTATCGTAGCCAGATATGCAATTCTCATCAAGTGTTATCAAGATCAAGAATGCTGCCGCCATTTTGATAAACACTTTTTTTTTAGCAGAAATGGGAAATTTCTCAGTGAATGGAAATTGCGATCTCTAATTGACAAATAGAAAAAATTAATTAAAACATGGCGTAAGTCGCGGCAGTAACTTTGTTTTATCGAGGTTCGGACAACGTATTTCTGACCCTGAAAATTTAAAATGAATTCCTGAAAATGAAACCGTGGCTGGATTTTGTTAGCCAAGTTACTGAAAATTCCAGGCAGCTATAGTTTCCTGGCTTTTTTTCCACAATGTTTTGGATTTTTTTTTAAAACAGCGTTGGCGTATGGGAGTATAGGACGACAGAGGAAAAGGTGCCACACGTATCATATACGCTACCGCGGCGGTAAAAGGTTTAGACAAGTTTTTGTTGTTCAGAGGAAACATACTAGAATCAGTAGCTCTCTAGTTGATGTTTACAGCTGTGACACGACAGACTAAATCAATGTGAAAAACGAAAGTACTTCTGAATGCGCCCACAATAAAACAGAATCTGAGATTAATTGAATTACGTCTTCCCCAAAACACTGCTTTTATTTGTATACTTTCTCTGCGGAAGAGGAAATATTTTAACGGATATTAAGTAATGACCTGCGTTTAGTTTCTTATTTGTATTGTGAACAGCAAGCCGTTGGATATTTGTTAATATTGTATTTGAGTGTAAGTTACCATCTTTAGAAAAATCTACATTTTTCCATTTACACTTTGTTTTTTGATGCTAATAGCTTTCGTGTAAATTGCAATGGATTTCATTTTCAAATGTAGTATAACTTAAAATGATCCTCTAAGAGAAGTTAAGAGTTATATAGAAATGGAAGACAGTAAGAAATCTAATGTTTTGGAATTATTCCAAGAAATATTCGCACTCAATTTTGCGATTAAGCATCGCCTTCAATCTTCCCTCTGTTAGGAGTTTTTTCAGGAAAAACATGGTGAATAATCGAGAGCGAGCCGAAAAGCTAATGAAAAGTCATAAATTACCAGCTACTATTACAACACCAAGTACTACTGTTAATGTAAAACACTATTTACCAAAATGAAAATCCTCGCAGAATCGCTTTCTACTAGTTTTAATTACACTGCAACTAAAATGCTATGATTTACGGAGCCAGCCAGATCATCGCCGCAACAACAAGCGTTTGACATTGGATTCTATATCCAGGGCAACATGAAGCCATCACAAATATCTACTACCTCTCGAAGATTCGTTCTAATATTGTCCTCCCGTCCTCCTAATATTCGTAGACTAGTGTTGCTCACGAGACGAGACACACTTTCTGAAATTCAAGTCGAGACATCTCTTGAAAAGTCTCTTCTCGTCTCCGTACAGCGTTTAATGCTTCAAAAGAGGGCAATCCTAGCAAAAGGAAGGAATACCTAAACTTATTTTTAATGATTTTTTCGAAGCAGCTTTAATTGGTGAATCCTTTACTTTCCATATTCCAATTAATTCAAGCTTCCTGACTTAATTTTGCGATACCGTTCCAGATTCGAGTACAATGTTAAAGCATCAATCAAGATATCTATGATTGTGTAAAAATCCTAGGCTATAGAACAATACTCCACACGTTCTCTGAATGGCAGTTTTAGTAATTAACCATTGTCTTTCTAGTTGCTAACAAAGACAAAATCGTGTCAGTCTTTTCGGTAATCCGTTTTGAAAGAATACTGATTTTAACAATAAAATTTAGGTACCTTTTTGTCATACGATGTTATTCAAGCATAAGCCATTTTAACTCTCTTCATAGTATACTAAAAAAACAAAAAAAAAAACGGGACCTTATAACACAGCTTATTACAGCAGTCCAAAATGTTTGTCTCAGGAACCACAATGTGTAGAGAGATTGTTTAGATGTCATTGGAAAGATTTGGACCTCAGAGCTTCCGGAACCGTCTGCAATGGTGCAGTGGGTCAAGGTTGCGAACCCATGTCTAAAATATCATTTTTCAAATTATTTCCATAACGTTAGACGTAGCAGCACCAAACTTCGCATAAATATTATTTTACAAAATCAACAAATCTGTAAGTATTCCAGTTGTCATGCATTTTAGCTGTCAGAGTTGCCAACCTGTTTTAAACAATAATTTATCACACCACATCAAACTTTGCATTAACCTTATTCGACAAACTATTAAAATGCTGTTGGTGTACCAGTTCCCAAGCACACAAGCTCTCAGTGTTGCCAACGTACTTTAAAACCCAAGTTTACAAATAGCTTCCACATCGTTTGACATATTCGCACCAAAGTTGGCATAAATGTTATTTGACACATTAGGAAAATAATGTGAGTGTTCCCGTTGCTAAGTACTCCAGTTATTAGTGTTGCTAACCTATTTTTATGAAAATGAATGTTTGTGTGTCTGAGACGCTAAGCGACCTTCGGAGTTTTCGCCATTGTTAGCGGAATCGCACCCTCACTTTTATGAATTCAGAAGGAGTAACACAAACTTCCTTATTTGTTGAACTGGCGAAACAGACTGTCAAAATAAGTATTTTGGAAGAAGTGGGAAAGGCTTGTCTTTCAGTTGTACCGAGCGTATTGACAAGTATGTCTTGGTAATTCACTACTGGTCAATTGAAACTAAGCATCCGCTCCTAAAAAATCTTTGGTTGTGATGTGTAGTGAGACCAAATTCTTCATTACATTCTTTTCTTTAGTTCACAATGGTTCGTGGTGTCCTCAAATCTTGCAACATTAATTTAACTCATTTCCCGACGTCATACAAAGAAGAAAATTTTACCTTCTTTAGTTCAATTGGTTTTCGGTGTCCTCAAATCTTGCAACTTTAATTTAACTTATTTCCCGACGTCATACAATGATGAAATTTTGCACAGCGACCTAAGTCGGCTGACAATACAATATTCCATTGTTATTTTCATACATAACTATGAATTTATATATTTTAAAAGCATATTTTAATATTTCTTTTCATACGGACTTCTTTATCCTAAAATAAATACTACCCTGCAACGATGTTGGGTTTTGACTGGTTGCAGAACATTTTAGGATTTCGGGGGCAAGAGCAGCATGAAAAAAAGTTTCCAAAGAACGAAACAACTCAGGAAAAAAAAGTAAAAAAATAAAGACATACTTTTCTTAAACAATTCGTACTGAAAAAAAAACACATTTTTATGCATAACTAAAAAGAAAAGCATGGGGCGCGTCAATTCAAGAATTTATAAAGTGACTGCATATGAGTGCTCGCCCCATGGTTTTCTTTTTAGTTATGCATAAAATTACTTTTTTTTCTTTTCAGTATGAATTGTTTAAGAAAAGTATGACTTTAAAAAAAATATTATTTTTTTATACTTTTGTTGTGTTTTGTTACTTTTTTCGAAGAAACAAAAAACATGAGTCGACCAGCAAAAAACTAAAGCAGAGCGAAGTATAGTTGACAACAACGGAGGACAAAAATAAATAAGAGGACTCGGATGACTTTTTAAGTGACGATAAATATGTGCACAAAGCGGAATTGTTAGAGTTGGAATCGGACTGATCGAATGGCGGATCAAGGATTTTCGTGAGGAAGGGCCGAAGGTGGAATAAACTAGCGACATTTTCGATATTTTCCGCTAAGTGATTTGCTTAAGTATAAAGATATCATTCTTCCCCTTATATTGCTAAGCTTTATCATGAAATGTGACACCGATATCCCCCAAAATGGATATTTCTTTATAATTTAAATTTGTCCGGAAATAAATCGAAGCTTTTCCTAGATAAATTGTTGAAATAATGTTATAAAAAGAAAGTATTTTCTTTTGACGAGGAGGCAAGTGTCACCTCTCTGGATGCGCCACTGCACTGAGACAACCTGAAGTCTTGTCTCGTCTCGTGGGCAACTCTACTAACGACATCTCGGTCTTCTCAATGGTCTTTTCCCCTCCGTCTTACCAGCAACGGTGGAATATAATCTTGTTTTTCCCCCTCCGAGCTGGTCTGCCCATCTTAGTCGTCGTGATTTCATCTATTAATATACGCGTATATACAGAATCACTCAAAGCATTAAAGACGTGCGGTCAACTCTTGTTTAGTTCTAAACCACAAACATCTGGAAAGAACGTCGTGCAGTTTTCCGCGGCTTTCGACCCAAACGTTGCCACTTCTCATTTTAACATTCTCGTCTTCTTTTCTTTTTCTTCCTTCCTTTCTCTGGCCTCACTCAAATGTACACGGTGCATTACAGCGAAAAGTGGACATTGTCACGACAAATTAAAACTTATTATTTTTTGTTTTGTTTTACGTGATATCGTGTTTCGCACGGACAAGTATAAAATATCCCAGAAACATGTTGTTTTCAGCCATGAGTTACGTGAACTGGCTGCCATGTTATTAGTTTAACACATCTCGGAGTTAAGTTGTGGTAGTACGTACCGTATTTACGCTAGACACCATCACCAGCGCAAGGTTTTGAAACAATTTGGTATAT
Source organism: Lepisma saccharinum (assembly GCA_022664845.1). Lineage (NCBI taxonomy): Eukaryota > Metazoa > Arthropoda > Insecta > Zygentoma > Lepismatidae > Lepisma > Lepisma saccharinum. Next base: position 9,125 of record JAGDQP010046137.1, read on the forward strand.
GAGTATAGTAAATGTGTCTAACAAATGGTTCAGCAAACAGATAAATTCAAAATATTCCATACGTATGCATGTTCCAATGAATATTTTGGAGGTGGTTGATGTTGTTACGTCCGTTACGAAATTACTTAAAAATTTGCACTTTTTCGAAACGAGTGGCTATTTTTCTACAACTGTTGGCCAACTTCTGTTGATTGTCAAGTGTAATAAGTTAATGCAGCTGACCCAAAGGAAATTAAGATATCAACTGAGAATAAAGCGTAACGGACGTAACACCCTAGACAGTACAGACCAAATAACAATGACGCGTTCATTGAAAGTTGTTACTTTCACAAGCAAAATCACACAGATCATCATCGACGTGCATTAATATACATTGCTCTTTTTTCTATGGAACGTTCGTCCTTACGTCAGAAGAAATGTATGTAAAATTAGCAACGCTAATGATACAAACGTTACAAAACAGCGAATGGCAATTTTGCGTAGATTGCAACGAACTTAAAAATATATTTCTACATTTTATAATAATTTTAGGAACAGTATTAGCAAATAGTTGTCAGATAATTAACAGGATTGAATGCATGTGCACATATTCTATTGTAAGCTCTTGTCATTCTTGATTTTATTTTTTGGCTCTCTTCTCATCAGGCCAATCTGAAAACTTCGATAAATCAGGTTTTCCATGTTGTTATATTTCTTTGTCCACGTCTTCTGGAAACTAATTTTTAAGCGTGAACTATAAATGTAAATGAGTCCTGTATTAGTCTGCTGTATTCTAGGATGCTGAGGAGATTCATGAATGTGTAGCTTCAAATCATGGATGTTATAATTGACATTATTCCACATCGTGACAAGAAGTCTATTTTTGACTCTCTCACGTCAAATGCTCATACTCTGTTTTTATGTGGAAACACTGGAAAACGGCAAATTAAGCACCATGAAAGGAGCATGGATTACAGACGAGAGAAGAGAAGAAAAGCAGCAATAAAGAAAACTGCGAGAGACTACAAACGAAGATTCAATCGGATTGCAACAAAAGCACGTACGAGAAAAGAAAGAATGCAACGGACGAGAAGGGGAAGGAATTCATGTAGATCCGCCTTCATCACGTTCGCCGTTTTTGACACCACAATTATATGTTAACAGTGTAAAGAAGACTCCCCAAAATCACCAAGAAAAGTGCACAGATTCTTTTCACCAATAAAGGGGGCTTCCATTCCCTAAGTAAGAAGAAATAATGGAGAAAATGAAATAATTTTACAGCTATGATATTATTTTTCGACCAAGCCCTTGAATCCTACAGTACAGAACAGTGTCAAGAGATGGCAAGAAATATGGGATGGGGAAAAGGATGCTAAAATCAATATTGTAGAAACGTTTAGTATTTTCAAGAAAGAACATCCAAATATTAGAGCAGAAAAACCAACGTCTTCTGCTCTCTAAGTGGGTAAGTTTATCCAATGATGCAGATCAGATTTTTTGCTGCTAAAGTTTTACAAAATTTATTTGGAAGTCCGTCAAAGGCTGACATCACATATAGCATTCATTACTATACCTTTGTGTGCCGGAGTCCCAAGTTAGTGTTATAAGAATGTTACATTCATGCAGATGTTAAATACAACTTACAGTTTGTTGATCAATCTTTCGTGATCTGAAGAGATCAGCAAGTTAACAATAAAACAATGGATATAGGAAAGTTCTCACATAAATGAGTTTACTTCATGCATTTGAGGAATTCTCAAGATAAACTAACTGAAACGAGGTGGAATGTATTCGTAGCTAAAACAGAACTTCACGTAGTCAAAAACAACGATCAGGTATTTGATGAGGATGAAACAGTGATGCACATATTCAACAGTTTAAGCCGCCCTCTGGATTTAAGAGGAGTTATGCTATTCTGAGTAATGACTTAAAGCATGATAAAATTTCTGTACTGGTGTACAATAAAGCTATCTGGAAAGTACATATTGTAGAACGATCAGCACAAATATAAAGTCCTTCACGTGTGTTCCAGTGGTGTAACTGGGTAGTTCAAGAACTGCTACATTTGATGATAGTTTGGAATATCAGTTGGAAAGGGCGGTAGTATTGTGGAAATATATATTGTTTGGAATATATTGTGCAAAGGGCGGTAGTAAGTCGTATCTTGCAACGAAAACTTTTAGTCAATAATACAGGGAAATTTTGTAACGTTGCGAAGAAAAATGCTGAAGGTACAGAAGAAATACAGTGTGTCTCAGAAGTAATGGTGCAGGCTTTGGGAGGTGATTATTCACATTAAAACAAGGAAAACGTTCAACAGACGAAATTCCGAGGCATGAGTAGTTTTGGAGCTAAAAGAGCTCAAAGTTATGGCGACATCGTCACAAATGACATCATAGCTCCGCACATAATGACGTAAATAGCTTAGAAATGACAATTGAAGTAGTAATCAATACACGTATTTAAGCTTCTTTTATGACTGGAAAATCCAGCTCAAAGAGGATTTCTATGCCCTATTAAACCATTTATTTATCTGGCAATAAAATACTTACATTGCAAAACCTGTCTATGTGGTACTCCCGCAATCATAAACATTGCTTAAATCGATGTATCGGGTACTACTTTCATTGTAATTTCCTAAGTCCATACCGCTTATGTCATTATGTGTCGAGATATGACGTCATTAGTGACGATGCCGCAGAAATTTTGAGCGCTTGCACCTACGCATGTCCCGAAATGTCTTCAAAAGATTCCCCCCCCCCTATTTTGATGTGAATTATCACCTCCCGAAGTTTGCACTATTATTTTAGGGACACACTGTAGAAGTGCTCTAAGTTTCACTGCGAAATAATGTTACTAATTTCTGTTAGTTTCACGTTTCTTTTAATAAATTTGTTATCTTATGCTTCACAAGCGAAATTCACTTGCTATATGTACCTCGACAAAAATATTACGCCCGTTACGTTGTTATGTTGCGTCCGTTACGAGCATTAAAAAAATTGCCACGGAGAACCTAATTGAGTAATTCCAAAACTTTGCAGTAGTAAAGAAGAACATAGCTTGCCCTTATTTTAGGGCTTAAAACATTATTACTTTCAGAGAAAATTCAATTTTCCCTAAGTACTGAAAAAAATCATGTCCAGTCCGAGTTACGTCCGTTATACGAAAATTTAAAACTTTGAAATTTGTAAACTATTCAAGATGCAATAACATTTTTTTCTACACAGAATACAAATCAATTCATAGCCTATATTTGAGTAAAGTTTTAACTTTGAAATGTAACTTTATAAAAGACATAAATAAATGTGTAAAAGTGCTGTAAGAATGTTGCGTCTGTTACGCTGGAATGCACCATAAGCATCTCAGCCGGCACAGGGACGTCGACTCGACGTGGAGAATTGATCACTTTCGTCAAATCGACGTCGAAACTTGGTCATTTGCGTGGAAATGACGCCGTTGGTTAACATTTTCGACGTCGAAATTGTCGACGTACAATCGACGAAGGTGAAAAGACGTAGATACAACGTCATTCAAACCAAATTTTGATCATTGAGTATAACAATAAAAATATGTTACAGAATGTCAAATAAACGCTTTTGTGTTTTAAAAGCTGTAGTATTATTTTTTGTGGAAATGACGTCATTTTATTACTTTTCGACGTTCTTTTCACGTTAATTCCACCTTCATTTTTTACATAGATTCAACGTCCGTAGGAGCTACATTTTTCGTCATTTCGACATCCAAAATACAACGTAGATGACGGTTTTCAACGTGGAAAACACGTATGTGTGCCGGGTGGGATTCAATTGTTCAAGCTTTTGGCATTTGCTTTCAGAAAGTGGCAACGCCGAAAGAAACTTCTTGGCGGAGTCTTTCTGGCGGTGAGTGTCAATGTTAACCGCAAGTAGTAGGGGAGGCGGCTGCTTGATCCAAGACTTTTAAGAGAAGGTCTCCAATAATACATAAA